>OY754976.1:1022798-1285298 GCA_963576475.1 Molanna angustata | reverse complement strand
TAATGGCTTTGAAGTGTTAAAAGTAGTCTCACGGAACATTATGACAAATCAAAAATAAAATTACGTGTCAAGTAATTGATATGCGTTTGATCAAAAGGTACCTGGTTCGATTCCCGACACACTTTTTAATTGTGTTTTCAGTCCGGTGTCTGTGAGACGATTAATATCCTAACTAAGAATGTGGCACCTTGTTATTTGGGTGCATGTTAAATTAATATTTGACATAGTACCTGATAGTTTCCCGAGAAACAATATTAAATACATGAATAACTATTATATTATGTAAACACCAGATATTTAAATAAAAAATGTAAAATAAAATAATTTGTCATAATTACTTTTATATTTTTTTATATAAGTAAATTTAGATAAATTAGTTTACGGAAAATAGAGGATATATGTATATGTACTTGTTACAAGGACATGAATATTCTTTTAAAAAAAATACATTATGATCCTTCATATTATAATAACTATAATAAGAAAACACCAGATATTTTTTTACTTTAAGTAAGAAAAAATAAAACTACTTTAAGTTTGAATTTAATGTAGATATATTACAAATGTTTGTATACGCTTTATTTACAATATTAGAAAAATTGATAATGTTTCCACTTACCGAAATCTTCTTCGCTGGCCTAAGATACGTCAACGTCGTAATATTCATTTACTTTCTCTACTGTATAATTTAATTAACAACACTAATTCAACACAATATCTCAAGAATAAGGTTGTTATCTTGTCACATCACAGTCTGCCTCTTCGATCTGCTGAACATACCACACTAGCTATTCCCATTCATTATACTGAAATTTTCAGTTCCTCTTTTGAAGTACAATCAGCAAGACTATGGAACACTTAAAGTAATGATATTACGACGTCTCAATCGATTCAACTTTTAAAAAAGAAACTAAAGCAGTGTTTCCTGTCTAATAATTCTTATCTGACACCCCATATCTATCCTACCTCCCCTCCCTTTGCCTCTTTTTCCTTCCTTCCTTTGTTGTTGTAAATTTACTGTAAATATTCTTTTCGTTTGTAATAAATTTAATGTACATACCAATTTACTATTTATGACCTCACGTTGCTTTGGTTGGTGGGAAGAAATTTCCTTGTGGTTATAAACCCGCCATTGTACACATTATAATGTACATGAAGTTTAATAAATAAATAAATAAATAAATAAATAAATAAATAAATAAATAAATAAATAAATAAATAAATAAATAAATAAATAAATAAATAAATAAATAAATAACTAAATAAATAAATAAATAAATAAATAAATAAATAAATAAATAAATAAATAAATAAATAAATAAATAAATAAATAAATAAATAAATAAATAAATAAATAAATAAATAAATAAATAAATAAATAAATAAATAAATAAAAATAATTTTATTTGATTATATTTATAAGATTTTTTTTTAATTTGTAGCATAATATCTACATACAATGGAGTTCTATCAAGAATTGTCGATCGACAAACTAAATTTAGTTTGAATTTAAATTTACTCTAAGTAAGTAAAGTTTTAAGTTAAATTTACTGTAAATAAGTAAAAAAAACACTTTTAGTTAAATTTTCTTTAAGTAAGTAAAAATAAAAAAGGGTTAACAAAATAAGAGTATGCCATATTGTTCTACATCAACAAAAATATCCTACCCCATTTTCATTTACCTTCTCACACATATTACTCACCCATTATTCAAGCTACTTATACGTTTAGTAGGATTATTTATTAAATATAAATTTTCATACATTTGACTTGCGTAAAATAATGTCTCTTGTGCGTAGTGACTAAATATAAACTTAAATACAATACAAATGAGAATAAGAGAAAAATATCTCAACTGTGAAATGAAATATTCATTAGAAGGCACTACATACAAAGATCCTTTTATTTAGTAAACTGCTGGTAAAATTGTTTTGTTTTGATATTCTAGTGTTTCACAGTAGAATTGCTCGTAAAGTTTTCGTCTTACGAGAACTACATGGTACCAAGATCGTACGTGTTTTTATTGTTTTTTTTTTATATCATTGTACATTTTTAAATAGAATCTAAGGTTTGATGACAATGAGAATGGTAAATCAGAAAATACATAAGTTTACGTAAGTATGTCATCTTTAAGATGTGTTTCAATATTCCATTAATAATATGGACTGCGCATCGCTACAGAAACTTATAACGTATGGCTTGGAATTTTTCCTAATAACATATCTTGATTTTCTCCTTGGTCTCAACTTTAGTAATTATCCTGAATCAATCGATTACCATAATTTAGTAACTCTGGCGAACCGCAGAACCCTAATTGATAATGTTTATTAAATAATTTTGTGGAATCCTCATACTTTTTGAAAAAAAAATTGCTTTCACTGTCCGAGCAGAACAACCAGTTATCCTAACACTATATGTAATAGCACCTAGACTCAGAATGCTTTTGTGTACCGTGCTTGCACGATGTAAAGTGATTTCTTCAATACACTCGACATCCCTGCGAGCTCTCTCTGTGCGTTTAGGACAGCTGTTTCTTCCTATCTTTTCTAGTACTTTGATTTAAGCAGCTGTCTTATTTTAGTGTTTTTATGTGTACCAGATTTTTTTTTAAACAGTAACAATGCAAGTACAAAAAAGAAAGAATAAAAACTTAAAAGTCAACAAAACATAATACATGGTAACTTCCTCCTCTCTTTTTTATTCATCATAACCTCACCTAAACGGCTATACGCCTGTCTTAAGGTGAGGCTATTCAGACAATACAATAATATACATACATATATACATGCACATATGCATATATACCTACACATACACATATGCACATACATACGCACACATCAAAACAATACCACCATAAACATCAACCACATGATCAACAACAAACAAAAAAAAACAATAATAATAATATGAAAAAAATATAATACACTAATAATACTTTTAATAATACACTTATAATACACTTAATAATACACTTATAATACACTTATAATACACTTCCATAAAAATAACATGTAAAATCAGAGTATTTAAAATATAGTTTGACAAGAAAATAAAACATAGAATACAAAATTATAGAAAAATGACACAATATATCATAGACCAATGACACACCCACCAGTGACACATATATACACACATTTATTTATATGAAGGTACATACACACACGCAGCCATGGATACATACATACACATGCCCACATGTACGCATGCACATGCGAATATGGTCAGGGGAAGATCGAATAAAAATATTTTCTCTGTTGTTCATGTATTAAATTATGAAATTAATTATGTATTAATCATGCGTAAATAATGCATGGGGTTTTCATTGGTCCACTATAAAGCAATGCAATATTGTTTGTTTTATAGATTGTGTAGACTGTTTAACTCTCTATCAACCAATAAATAAATAAATACCGTTACAACAGATAACATACCGTATTATTTGTCGGGCTTCGTGGGTCAGTTGGTTAGGTATTTGTGTGCTGATCCAAAGGTCCCGGGTTCGATTCCCGGTAGAGACAAAGTTTTTAATTGTGTTTTCAGTCTGGATCTGTGAGACGATCAAGTAACTTGTTATTAGGTGCGTGTAAAATGTATATTTGACATAATATATTACCTCTTAGTTGCCCTAGAAGTAATATAAAATAAAAATTATCAGAAACATATTATTAAATTAGACAACTAGAGATCTTGGTCAATTTTCTAATGCGCTGCACTGGTTGAAATGTCCAGATCGAGTTGATTCTAAGGGATTCTTGGTGGTTTTTAAGGCATACGCTTTTAAAGTTGATCGAGTCTTACAGTCATTTTTCATTACGCCTGTCGTATGCCTTGTTTTCGAATCGGCAATGTGTATAGCACACACAAAATGAAATATCTATTTATTAAATTTGAAAGGTGTCTGTAGAAGGGTTTCAACCAACCAAAGTGTCTATAAATGGAATACGTGATTTACAATAGTCTTCCGTAGTAAGTATAAAAAAATCATGCTTTATACAATAACTAACGTATTAAAATAGCAATTTTCAACACTTTGAAGCTTTTTTTCTCCAAAAACCACCGTTTCTCAGGGTTCATAATATTATACAATCGTTGTGTTATTTTTTATAGACAAAAATCAGGCTTTGTACTTTGACGTAAGTATTGGCTCCAAATCTTAATGTTTTATTTGTTTTTATATGTTGAAACATTCAAAACATCTCACATTCTGAAATAATTTATAATTAAATACCTACCTAATAAACACTTCCTTACAACACTACGCAAGTGGCGGTTTTTCTTACCATATGACAATTTATTCCAACTAACCAGTGTTTCCAGCTATATATTTAGCTAGTTAAACATATATTTATACGAATGTATGATTGAAAGAGATATCGTAAGTAAGATGAAAAGAAATGCCCTATAAATAAATTGAGATGATTTTCATAGCGCCGTTTTTGTGATAACCTCACCTCAAGAGCGCTTTGAATATATTACAAGTTTTTGTAAGACTTTCGGAAGAAGTGAGTTATCAGGTGTTTCCTGAATAGGGCCAAGTTGTCGGTTCGCCTCAGTTCAGATGGTAGTGTAGCCACAGCAAAAGCACGATCACCGAAGGATGTAGTGTTGACTCTATTTATTTCAGTTAACTTGCCAATTATGGATATGGTTTATGGCATGGATGCCCTAAGGTGGTTTGGCCACATAGAAAGAATGAGTGTTGACCGTCTGTCAAAAAAAGTATATAAGGCTGATAAAAGAGACGAAAAGTAGAGGTCGGCCAAGGAAAATTTGGCACGATCACATAAATAGAATTTTGAAAGATGGAGATGTTAGAAGTAAGAATAACAGAAGAGTGTGTATGAGAAGATGCATGGACGTGAACGAAGCGAGAAATGTATGTCAAGAGAGAGTTCGGTTCTCTCTGCCTACCCCAAGTAGAAAAAGGGCGTGATGGTATGGTATCGTATATTTATATGATAGAATTAAACTCCATTAAAATGCATTCATGGATATCCAAATTTCGAAATATTTTTATAATACAAGATGAAAAATGTTCGCCGGCAGCCAGCATACACGCATTTTTGCATATCTTCGAATGAAAATTCAGTGCTCCAAAGAGGCCAAGTTTGAGAGGAATCTTACAAGTCATATCGCTATAAATAAATTGAAGCAAAATATCAGACAGAGGGTAGGAAATATCCTTCAACTATGAGAATGTCTCCGTGCCTCGGTTTTAAAACGACGATTACTGATAATTTTCATGCCACATATTTTCCAGTAACTTTCGGTAATACGGGTTGAATGTCGAGGGGGGGTGTTGTGGTGAGGGGGGTTAAATCAATAACAAAATGGCGGATGGGCGTGTTCGATGTGGGCGGAGTCAGGGCCTATGGGCGTGGTCCAGGTTCGATCAATACGGAGAAAGAGGAACATTGACAATAAATCATTTATTTCTGGACACAGACGAGGACAGACTGTTATTGGAGAGGAAGAAGGAGCGACTGTCGACATCAATGAAAGTTTCGACTGTTGTAGTATTTGTGTGTGGAGCGAGATAATTTAAGATAACAAGGATAGGAAAAGAAAATCAATCCCACCTAATTATTCATGTGTCCAAAATAGTTTATGCACTTGGAGCTTAGAGCAACCAGTTCAATTATTAATTGACCATATAATCAATTAACTGTTCTACGGAATGGAATAAAAAATACATTTTTAATATATGTAGGTATATACATATAAACCTCTTTTCCCTTCCTGAATTCTCCCCCCCCCCACCGCCACCTCTTTTCAACCCTATAATCGTATACACAGTTTTGCATTGAATCAAAACTACTATTTTTCGTATTTTAATAATATTTACCATATACACTATAATTTTCAATGATATTTAATTGCAGTTTTATTATTCATACAACTATATTCATGGTTGACTGGTAGAAAATGCCCTGGGGCAATAAGTCCGCCACAATATAGTTCTATGTACCGTTTAAACATAATAAAAGCCATATTTGAGTTATAAATAAGCTATAAACCATTTGTTTTTTGAGTCACTTCGCAACATGTTTCGGAAGCGCTGTCCTTCCATCGACCGACATGTCGCGAAGTGACTCATAAAACAAGTGGTTTATAGCTAATTTTTAACTCAAATATAGTTAATATTAACTACCACAAAATATCCGCCGAATCATTAAATTATAATAAAAGCCTTTTATTAGAGAA
Source organism: Molanna angustata (assembly GCA_963576475.1). NCBI lineage: Eukaryota > Metazoa > Arthropoda > Insecta > Trichoptera > Molannidae > Molanna > Molanna angustata. The sequence continues at coordinate 1,279,088 of OY754976.1, read as the reverse complement.
GTAATTTCATTTGTAAATTTATAATAAATAAATAAAATAAACAAACAATTATTGAGACGAAAAAGGAGTTTAAATACAAAAACACAGACATATAAAAAGAAATATACAGAAAAACAACCTTTCTGACTCAAAAGGACAATGCTCAGCTATGTTGCTGGAAGACAAGCCCCCAGCAGCTGATTATAATTGGTATTATAACATCTTTATTATATTTATTGTTTAATTTTTGTTTTTTGTAGATCATTGATTCGTGCAATTTACGTTTTTGAACGTATTGTTGTAACAACTGTATAAAATTTTGTTACTGTAAAAGACTTCTAGCCGTATAAAAAAACGAGTGGGTTGTGGCCAACGCTAAACTCCTCACTAACAAGTCATTCTATAAAGTATTCAAATTTTGTATGGAAAATTTCCAACATTTTGATGAAATGAGTTTGTTAAATTATTTTTTATTTAAATATTTTATTATGAAAACTTGATAACTCTTCAATTTCATTTTATGAAAGTGATGTGCCTTTTTACGAATTTGAAAACAAAAAATTAAAATTTTAAATTTCCTGAGCTTGGGGTCACTTTGAAATATTTGACAGTTAAAAAAATTGAGAAGCACTATTCATATATCGTTCAAAATCTAATGGGATCTAATCAAGTATTAGATATACATATTTGCAAAATTTTGAATAGAATCGAATGAGTACTTTAGTCTATAATCGATAAAGTAAAAAATGAACACGCCGTACATAGCACACACACAGATACATTGTGATGAAACTTTCAGAATACAATCTCAGCATGATACTAGTTGATAATCTGCAAAAAAAAAAATACCCTTAAAAATTGCGAAATCATAACTCCCCACTATATCACCTTGTGTTAATGAGGAGTAAAAATATATTTTAATTGAATAAAAAAATAATACTTAATATAATAAAATATCAAGTAATAAAATAATAGAAAAAAATAATAAATAATTTGTTCTCCTTTATTTGGATGACACCTGAATCTAAGGTCTGGGATTCAATTCCCGATAAGGACACAGTTTTCATCAATTTTAGTCTGAATTTTTAAGACTACCGTTAAAAAAATTAAAAAAAAAAACACCGGAATCAAGATAGAATTATATTTTTAAAATTATTTTTTTCTTAGCATAGGTACCCACATCGTAAACCCCCAAACTTTTTATTTATGTTAGTTCAAAGAAGAGAAATTTATTGTATGAAATATATTATATTTTAGATTTCAAAACATACAATTATTAATTACATGCTGAATATTACAAGATACTGGCGATATTGATTTATAAGTGTGGCAACATTGTATATTTTTTTGTTTATACAAAAAATAGAGAGTGTGCAAAAGACACACTTGTTTTATTAGAAACATATGTGGGTAGTTAGATATAATATGTACCTATGAATATGTATGTAGATGAAGTGTGTCTGTACCTATATGTATAAGTAATTATGATATGCAAATGAAATATATGTATATTGACAATGCAGATTATTATGATTTGATTACCTCCTCAATAGCTATTTGCAACTTCCTCTATAAATTGCTTGTTTTTCTGGGAACTTGTGAATTTGCTGCGCATTCACCTTCAACAGTTATCCAAAAACAGTGCATATTACTATTTATAACGTATAATATTTTGAAAAATTTATACAAGATGAATCGTACCGGACTTTCTATAATTTTTTGTCAATTTTAATACCCTACAAAGGAAATGTTTTTAATATACTTCATTTGTTTTATGTTTTTATTGTTCAAACAATGTGAATATAATATACCTAACCCACTACATGACCTAGGAATAATTATATATTAAGAGATCAATTAATTATAATATTTTATTTTTATTTCTTAATTTACAATCATATATAAAAATAATTTACAATGATAGGTTACTGCTATATTTATTTGTATTTTTTATAATGGCTATACATTACAGTGTTACATTTCAAATAATTATTGATATGAAATGATTTACTTTACACTCATATTTTTATTAAAAAACTTTTTAATATCTCAATAGAGACGAAGTTGGGATATTATAGAAGAATCAGGGACTTAAAGCTCACACAGGATATACGACCTGTAGGTGCCTTGATAAGAACTGTTGCTTTCGTTGTTTACAAATAAACCAATTTCTCAATAGATGGCGTTACAAAAAGGTTTCCTCGTTACTTCATAGATGGCAATAGAAATAATGTCTTATTTTCACGTGAATTGTTACACATTATTTAAATATATAGTAAGAGAGCTCAATAAGAAGGCATAATTGGTAAACGTTGCGCAAGCGCATAAAGTGATCACGTAAACCAGCCGATGGCAGGTAATATACCCTGTAGATCCCTGGTTCTTCTATAATATCCCAACTTCGTCTATATTGAGATGCTTAAAAGCTTGCCAAAACAAATATTTTTGACTCCCGACAGGGAAAAAAAATCCAATGTTTGCGTATATGCAATTAAAAAATATTTTATTTATTTGTTTGTAATTTTTAGAAAGGTGAAATGAAATGATTTATTTTAGATTATTTTAACATAATACGATAACAAAAAGCAACCATATTAGATAAATACTTACCTTTAATAAACATACTATTCATACGTACCTATTCCTATTTGGAAATTTACTGCCTCACTAGAGTCTGTTCTGAAGCAGTTCCTTTCGAATTTAGTATTAGGTTACATCGTTACATGTTATTATACGCAAAAGAATTAACAGAAATAATTAAAAAAAATATATTAAAATAAAACAGAAAAAATATACAGTGACCAGGGGGGCAAGTCTGGTTCGCAACCCTCACGTTTTCCCATATCATGGATATAATTATTATATGGAGTTCTATAATATCTTTAGATTTCATAGAACTCCATAATATGATAATTATATCCATGATATAGGTTTTGATAACGCCGGTCAGACCAGACTTGCCCCCCCTGGTTATGAAAGCAGAGAGTAGTGAATTTTGTTACGATATTCAACATTAGACAGATTGTATGTTACAAGCCAATATGTAAATCATTTCTCTAAACCAACCAAATTAACAGATATTTAGTACAGTGAAGGAATTCAGTGGATAAGTATTCCTATGTGCATCAACCTATTTCGTTCATCTATAGCATAAACATTTGCTTATTTTAGAGACTATAATATGAGGATATACATATATGTAATCATTTCAAGAATATTGAGAGACTGTCTGACAGTAAATTTGCACAATAACTTATAATAGCGAGTATACACCTTTATATGTAAATGATGCAAATGATGTTATTACACCGACAATTATGTAGGTACCTATTATACCTACCAATATACTGTACGTTTATATACTACTTTTATACAATATAAAACCAACAATTTGTTAATACTTAATGTTAGATTCTATTAAGTATCTTGATTTGACACAGTATAAAAGTCATTTTTTTATTTTACTTATTAACACTTGCTAAACGCTAATTTAAAATTTAAATATCCATATACATAGTGACTCGGATTAGTAATCAATAATTGTTGATTTTGGTAACAGATATATATATTGTCGCTACTACCACCACCACCCGCTCCGCATATGGGGACTGTCAACGGCCCCTTCGCAGAACGCTAGAATGAATGACAAAAAAAAACAATGCATGGCACGAAGAGTAGCTCATGGAGCCCTCTAGATTAGCAATCTCGGCACCATGGTGCAAAAAGAACAATCAACAAGTGCGAATTGAGATTCACACTTGCGGACTGTCGGCGACTTCAGATCCATATATATAGGGCATCAGAGAAGTGACCAAGATCTCGATATATATTACTCAATAACATGTTTTAAGTTTTAAGATATACCTACAGTATATTGAACTGTATTTTGTTATGAAAATAAAACGAGTGGGTTGTGGCCAACGCTAAACTCCCCACTACACAATGAAAATTCCCCGCTAATGTTACACTCTAATATCGATATGAAATCAAATAACTTAACATTGCCAAAGATTAAAAAAATTCTCTTGTTAGGTATATATACTAGTTTGTCCATTTTAATTTTAACCAGAATAATTTTAAAATATGTTGTTTTTTTATTGTTTGCTTGTTCTTTTTACTTTTGCTGTGAGAATTACAAATTTTAGCCGGAGTAATGTTTGATGTTCCTTTTCTCATCGTGTTTTGAATGTATCTACCCTCCCAATGATTATGAATGAAAAATAAATAATGAAAATTGAAAAAAAATAAAAAATATGTTCCGTTATTACTATTTTTATATAAGTGAAAACATGTTACTTAGGCATCAAATTATATGTATCATTTTTGTTTTTATTATTGTTATTACATATGTATGGTGTATGTTTTCCAAATAAAATAAAAGAAAATAAAATATTTTTCATACAAAAATCAATTATTAAAAACATAATTTTTCAAACGGTTGTATGTTTTCCTTTTAACGTTGACCAACTTTGAATGCAGTTTTTTGAAGATTATTGGAATTGTATATTATAAATAGTTTAAACAAAATTAAAATATCTCAAATTTCCAGGTCGTGAGAGCATTTTTTCAGTTTAAACAAATGAAATCATAGAGAAACATAGAGAAAGAATGAATCGTTGTCTATGGAAAACTAATCAGCTCTAAAGTTTATGTACTTCACACATATGGGCATCAATATTAAGTTCATCGACCTTTTAGTTTGATCCGTACAGAGGACATAAATTTTCATATTTGTGTACGGCATACGACATACAGGATACGGCATGCACACAAAAACATCACAACGAAACTCACTACATGATACCCATTGAAAAATCGATGTAAAAAAAAAATAAAAATTGTGAAATCATGACTTTCCACTATTCCATAGTAGTGGAGAGTAAAAAAAATAAAAATGTATTTATTTTGTATGAGACATGGACAATGGACAATGGACATGGCAGAAGACGTATGAAAAAAGAATTAACTTGGTTTAAATCTGATAAAACGATGTATGATAGAAAAAGAAATGAGGATATTGGACGAGAATGTACGATTGAAAGAGTTACTTACTTATTTATTCAGCCTCTTCTTGACTCCAGTATTGGACAAAGACATCCCGCTTGGACTTCCACTGGTCTCTATCCAGTGCCATTCTTCGCCATTCAGGGCTTGCCACTTCTTGACTATCTGGTCTGGGGCCTTCCCACGTTTCTGCTTCCTGTTCTTGGCTTCCAGTCCATCACAACTTTTGTCCATCGTCCGTCCGACATCCGAGATATATGACCCGTCCAACTCAACTTTAACTCCGCTATTCTTTTGGCCACATCCGCTATTCCTGTGTTCTTCCCAATCCATTCATTAGTTTACCGTTGATAAAATGAAAATAAATACCCTGGGGTGGTTTGACCTCATCATAGTATGAATGAGATATTATCGTCTGATAAAAATATATAAGGCTGATTAAAGAGGAACTAAAAGTAGAGGTCGGCCAAGGAAAAATTGATAATAACAAGTTTGCACATTCTGGAAACTTGTCCAACTGTCGATTTGTTCAGGAGAACTTTGTTCTCTTAACATATCGACAATGTTTCAAGCCAGGATACGCGAGAATTATATGCAGAGGTCTACTTTTTTCACGGCTTTTCCAACTTTGAGGTCAAAAAACACCAACTTAGAGGCTTCGCCTCATATATGTTTCATACACGGTTTACTCAGAATTTGGAGTAGAACATTTCGTGTGTCTGTGTATGTGTCTGTGTGTGTGTGTGTGTGTGTGTGTGTCCGTCCCCCCCTTATAACTTTTGATCCGCTCAATTTACAGAACCCAAAATTTCAGAATATATAAACAGTTATAAGCCTACAAAAATTTTATACTCAGAATTTTGAATTTTTGTTTCAGTCAGGGGTTATCAACTTTTGAATTTTTACTTTATTTTTCCATATATCTCAGAATCCATAAAAGCTAGAACGTCGAAAATTGGTACAAATATAGAGAAATATAAAATCTCAAATTAGTTTTTTCAAAAAAATTCCAGGATTTCTCAAACATTTTTTTTTTATGTTAAATTTATGAGTTTAACTGCCTATATTTCCAATTTTTTTGAAAATATCGAAATAAGCCGAAACACCCCAACTAGATAATTTAATTTTCTATAAAAAATATTAATATTGTACAAGTAAATCTAAATTATTTTTTTTTATAAAAATTGAATTTAGTGACGACATCGCTTCATACAATTTGCATGGTAATCGCCTATACACAATATGTAAGAAGACTTAATAGTTTGATACTTAAATCTCCAAACATACATACATACCGTCATGCTGTTTTCATATTCTGGGTAGAAAAAAGGACTGACCTCCATACTATCCTATCCAGACATACATACCTAGGTACATGTGTTGTATAGAAAATCAAATATCTTAAAATATTAAATAATTTGTATTTATGGGTTTATAGTTTGGTACTTATTCTTTAACTATACGTACTATCGCTATCGACAGTTGGATCTCATGTGTTACATGCAACTAGTTATATTTATATGTACATGAGTATAAAATTGAAACGGTATTATTGTTTCATTATTCAGTTATATTTTAGAAAAATACTGACTATATTTTATTTTATAAAATAACATCTAATTTATTTTAGACATACGTTGGAATCACTAAATCTTGGTTTGTTTTTAGACATATTATTCTCTGGACTACGTGTTATGAAATAATCTCTGAAATATGATGAATTTACATAAAGCGCGCTCTGAAATATGAAATGAAAACATAACCCATATTATTTATTTTAATGGTTAAATTATTTAACTAACGAGGAAGTCAAATAATTATGTAAACTAAACAGTTGAATATTCAAAACATTGTAATACGTCAAACGAAATGCCGGAAAACCATGTAACGTAAAGATACGTTTCATTCAGTAAATAGACATATGATTGGATTATCTTTGTCAAAATAAGAATTTTTGGAATTCCCAGAAACAATGATTTAAACTTAAAAATATATAAAAACTATTGTTGCAAAAATAACGTGTTTGTACGTTTTACATTGCAGCATTTTTTTCTGTAAAAACTTGTTTGATGTGGTCATTGTAAAATTCTCAATATATTTTAGAGCAAATATACATACATACAGACATGTCCCTCACGGGGTAAGCAGAGAGGACCGAGCGCCACTCTTCTCTATTTTTTCACATATGTCTGGCTTCCTTTACATCCATGCATTGTCTCATACATGCTCGTCGATTGTTCAAACTTCTTATGTTTCCTTCTTTCAAAATATCATTCACATTGTCATGCCATCCCTTTCTGGGGCGACCCCTGCTATTCACTCCATCTCTTACACCCATGTATATTATTTTGGTCAGTCGTTCATCGTTCATTATTTCAATATGTCTTAACCACCTCAAGGTATTCACATTCATTTTACTCATAATATCTTTCATATTATTTTTTATTTAATCATATATCGTTCTATTACATACTCTTCTTAGTGGTCTTATTTCTACAGCATTTATTCTACTTTCATGTGTCTTTTGCCAGGTCCGTGTTTCACTGGCATACGTCAAAGTAGGCACTAAAAAAATCTAATAGGGTCTAAACGAGTATAAGATATATAACATTTGCAACATTTAAAATAATCGAATGAGTACTTTAGTCTATTATCGATTAAGTAGAATAAACGTGATGTACATAGTACATTGTACACTGCACACACACAGATACACTGTGATGAAACTAACTTACAGAATATTTATTATATTTTATAAATAATATAAAGCAGATAAATAGTTGACCTTCTGTAACTAAAATAACTAACCCTAAAAATTTGAATTCATTACTCCCTCTATATCATCTTGGGGTAGCGAGGAGTAAAACAAAAGAGTGAAAAATACACAAAAATATATAAAACACCGAAAAAAATCATAGTGAAATCGGCACATGCTCAGTGTATGAGAAAGTATTTATTATTATTACTAAACGGTGAGATGTGACAAACACTTAACTACATACATAATATTACGGTATATCTCACAACGTGGGGTATTCAGTGACAGGTGTGCGGGGTGTATTACCTTATAAAAGGAAACACGACGAGTGCGTGTATGTCTCACCTAGTCTCGCCTCACCTAAAGAGATACTACATTCTGAATGTGTGGTGGTAAATTAAATAAACTAAATAAAGGAAGCACGACGAGTGCGTGTATGCCTCACCTAGTCTCGCCTCACCTAAAGAGATACTACATTCAGAATGTGTGGTGGTAAATTAAATAAAACAAAATAAATAAATGGAAAAGAATGGAAGCATTATTCGGAAATGGTGCCTCACAAAAATAAACTCATTCTTTTTCTTTTTCAATGCCTGTTTTATTTTCAATCATTTATACTTATAATATCCTTATTTATCGCATAGTCATCAATGTCCACAATAAAGAACATTTAATCACACACCAATAATATATAGACATGATGATTGCTACAAAAATCAGGGGGGCAGGTCTGGTCAATCGTCGATTTCAAAACCCTAGTAATTACCCATATCATGGATATAATCACCATGTGGAGTTCTGTAATATCTTAAGATGTTATGGAACTCCATGTAATAATTATATCCTTGATAATAATATCTTAATATCTTAAGATGTTATAGAACTCCATATGATAATTATATCCTTGATAATAATATCTTAATATCTTAAGATGTTATAGAACTCCATATGATAATTATATCCTTGATATGGGTAATCACGAGGGTTTTGATTCGACGAGTGACCAGACTTGCCCCCCCGGTGGCATTCAATATGACGTACTTGAATATTTTCGGAATTTTTCGCAATGACAATTATAAAATTAGGTACTCAACATTAATATTAAAAAGTACATACATGGTGTTAACAAAGAGATTTTATCCAATTTATATTATAAACATTGAATGTATTTGGGATACCCTCCGTTCCACCTCACTTAATGTATGTATTTGGGATACCCTCCGTTCCACCTCACTTAATGTATGTATTTGGGATACCCTCCGTTCCACCTCACTTAATGTATGTATTTGGGATACCCTCCGTTCCACCTCACTTAATGTATGTATTTGGGATACCCTCCGTTCCACCTCACTTAATGTATGTATTTGGGATACCCTCCGTTCCACCTCACTTAATGTATGTATTTGGGATACCCTCCGTTCCACCTCACTTAATGTATGTATTTGGGATACCCTCCGTTCCACCTCACTTAATGTATGTATTTGGGATACCCTCCGTTCCACCTCACTTAATGTATGTATTTGGGATACCCTCCGTTCCACCTCACTTAATGTATGTCTTTAAGTTGTAGTTTTTGTCAGCTCTGTATAGATTTCACAAAACTTCTTGATATATTCTTTAGTCAGTGCATTCACTAAAATAACACGTTGAATAGTCGTACATAAACAAATCATACAAATACGATGCAATGGTTTATTTAATGACATGTGAATATCAAAATGCCACTGGAATATTATATAACGAAGCTACTTGATGATTTCTTACACTACATGATGACATCATCATTATTTTCATCAGTTTCCAATTCTACATAATATTATACAGTTTCAACGGAACGTGATTGAGTTTTAAGAACATTTTTAAAAAAGGAAAGTAAAATTCATTATGTTAAATATATCAGGTGATTTTGTAACAATAAATACATAGAAAGTACCAGGTTCCTTTATTGAAAGAAAGTGAAAAATAAACAATTTGTACTGTTGAATTCTATCAAATAAACAGCTTTTTTTATAGAAATAATAATAATATTGCATGTAATAAGTACATCATATATATCATCATATATTCTCAAAACTATGCATAAATTATTGTGCTATATGCGAACAAAATCGGTCGAGGCAGAATTTTAATTCGCTACCACTAATTACTTTACAGCTCGCTAACCGCTCTTCCGCCATCCATCTAAATATTCATTGATAAATTTTTAATAACTCAATAGAGACGGACATAATATATGAATAGGAGAACAGGGAAATCAGGCCTACAGAATTACGACCTGTCATCGGCTGGTTTACGTAATGAATTTAAGCGCTTGCGCAACGTTTAACGAATTATTCCTGAATGGATGAAATATTCCCAATTATATCTGGATGGAAGAAATATTTCCAATTGTATTTGAGTTGATGAAATATTCCTAATCGTTTCTGAATAGATGAATTATTCCCAATTGTATCTGAATGGATGAAATATTCCCAATCGTATCTGGATGGAAGAAATATTTCCAATTGTATACGAGTTGATGAAATATTCCAAATCGTTTGTGAATGGATGAATTATTCCCAATTGTATCTGAATAGATGAATTATTATTCCCAATTGTATCTAAATGGTGAAATAGTCCCAATCGTATCTGAATGAATGAATTCTTCTCAATTGTATCTGAATGGATGAAATAATCTCAATCGTATCTGAATGAATGAATTCTTCTCAATTGTATCTGAATGGATGAAATAATCTCAATCGTATCTGAATAGATAAATTATTATTCCCAATTGTATCTAAATGGTGAAATAGTCCCAATCGTATCTGAATGGATGAATTCTTCCCAATTGTATCTGAATCGATGAATTATATCCAATTGTTTCTTCATTCATTCATTCATGAATGAACAATTGTATCTGAATGGATTAATTATTCCCAAATGTATATGAATGGATGAATTATTCCCAAATGTACAATTATCTGCTAAATCTTTTGATTAAGTTCATAAATTGGCGAATGCCGTAAAAATACATAATTGCTAATTCGTCGGCTTGGTTGGTGGCTCAGTTGGTTGGGTATCTAACTGCTGATCCAAAGGTCCCGGGTTCGATTCCCGATGGAGACACAGTTTTTAATTGTGTTTTCTGGATTTGTGAGATGATTAATATTGGTTCAAAAAACACTAATTATTAGACAAAAATGTCACTCGGCAATATAAAATCTTATTCAATTCATTAAAAAAGTTTCTAGTACCTACAAAATATATTCAAAACAGAACGAGTGGTTATGAAAAATAATATAGGATAAAAACAAATGACTCCCTTCTAATTAATTAATTATTATTTTTTTGTAATAAAAATATCATTAAATACCCAAATCTGTAAGATTTTTGTATTTAAGGTCCCGGCGAGATTCGAACTCACGATCTCCTGTTTACTAGACAGGCGCTTTAACCAACTAAGCCACGGGACCGATATTCACTTCTACATTATTATTTATAGTCATATTTTGTGACAACCATTTGTACTGATAAGTTTATTTTGCGTATGTAACTACAAATATTCATTCAATATTATAGATGTCCGAGGCAATCTCATTAATACGGTAAAAAATGTTCCTTTTTTAAATCTTCTATAGCAAAGAATAAAAATAAATCTTATTATTGAAAGAAGATGATTACGTAAATCAAAAAAAAAAAATATGCAAGACGTCGTTAAGTGGAATTTATACGTATTTTTTTTTTCATCTTGAAAACGAGATTCTTTGAACGCGTAAAAGATGCAAAATTATGTCTACCTATAATAGTACCTACAGATCAGAGATAATACACAGGCTATACGTCAACAATCATGTTTTCCCTTCTGCATAGTGGATCGTTTATTAATAATTGTGTTTCAGAATCATGTTTTTACAATACACTACACTGTAAATATTATGTTATAGTTACCGAATTTAATTTATATTATGATTTACTTATTACACATTAGGCAGATTCCGCATTTCCAATATTAATATATCAAACATTAGTGATGAAAATCTTTTTAACCGCCCATTGATTACAACGAAGAAAAGAATTATTAAGCATTCTACTATAATCTTAAATTCCCATTCTAATAATTTGGGTGCATCGCATAAAACTTCACACACATATTCAAACCCTCACACACATTCACACAAACACACACACACACATTCACACAAACACACACACACATTCACACAAACACACACACACATTCACACAAACACACACACACACATTCACACAAACACACACACACACATTCACACAAACACACACACACACATTCACACAAACACACACACACACACATTCACACAAACACACACACACATTCACACAAACACACACACACACATTCACACAAACACACACACACATTCACACAAACACACACACACACATTCACACAAACACACACACACACACATTCACACAAACACACACACACACATTCACACAAACACACACACACATTCACACAAACACACACACACATTCACACAAACACACACACACATTCACACAAACACACACACACATTCACACAAACACACACACACACATTCACACAAACACACACACACATTCACACAAACACACACACACATTCACACAAACACACACACACATTCACACAAACACACACACACACATTCACACAAACACACACACACACACACACACACATGGTTGCATTTTGCAGTTTTATCTTATATCTCATTTATTATTCTTTGGTTTCTCTTACACTACTAAATGAATTATAATAAGTTAATAATGTATACATGTAATTGGTGCTAGGCGTGACTATTTTTTTATATTGTGTTGTCCAGTTTTTCGTCCAGTCATTCATTGTTTGTGTACCTACTTTAAATAAAAAGAAATAATATTTTTTTTCGAATATTTTTATTATTACATATGCGCAAACATTGGATTTCTTTCCCTGTCGGGAGTCAAAGATATTTTTTGACAGATTTTTAATTATCTCAATAGAGACAAAGTTGGAATATTTACTGTAGGAGAACCGGGAAATCAAGGCACCTACAGGGCTTACGACCTGTCATTGGTTGGTTTACGTGATCACTTTATGCGCTAGCGCATAAAGTGATCACGTTTTTATGTATTTTCTTATGTTCTGTTGGTGTTTCTTTTAATAAATAAATAAATACAATTTTAAATTAGGTCTCGTCATTTTCAACAGGGTAAATAAAATATTTATAGGATTATTATTATATTATTTGAGTACAACTCAATTATTTTGAAACCATCTTGCAAATTTTTATAATTCAGTGGTAAGACTTGTTATGTCAACGTATCTTATCATAAGTCGGATCCAACTTAAAACTTTTCCAATTAAAAGGAGTCGTGACAAAAGTTAACGGAAATAATCCGATTGTCTGAGTTCATTACATTGTCCGCAACATGCAACGCATAACAAACATCTAGTGGGCGATAAAAATGTCGTAAATATAATATAGCGATTAAAAAACTCTGCGTATATTAGGTATATATGATCCTAACTATTGTGCATTCACTTTCTACTGTTATTCCAAATTTATGGTAATATTTTGTAGCGTTTAGCTGCACACATAACATGGCCAGGGCCGGTCATATATTTCTAAGTGCCCAGGGCGAAAAAAAAAGAGAAAAATAATCTTAAGATTATATCTGTTGAAACAGCATTTTTACTATAGAATTTTATAATTTCATACTTATTAAAAATCAAATAGAATATAAGTTCTCTTTTTTTTGTTTCGATCGAACAAACGTATCGCCTTATAAGGGCTTTTCCAAGGAAAAATGTTTAAATAACGGTTGAATATTTTTCATTTCATAAAAATTTATTTCTAGTGGTAAGAACATAAAAGTTATTGATAATATTCAATAAACTTTGTTAACACCACTCACATGAGCTCAAACTTCTACTTAAGAGTATTTTTAAATGGACTTATTGATATTTTGTATTAAAATCAAAAAACATGATTTTTTAAAACACGCCGTTTTATTTCTTCATAATAATAAACACTTACTTGCACCCTGTGCAAGTGGCGAGTTTATTGCCATATGGCAATTTCTTCCAACTTACAAGTGTTTCCAACCCAGAGAAGCATTAACTGAGAAAGAAATTAATTTTAATAAATTTCTCCTCTGCTGGGGATCGAAACCAGGACGCCCGCACAGAAGCCATACGTCTTTACAACTGTGCCTTGGCGGTTATTATTTAATTATTTTAAAACAAGAGGGCCGTTTTGTGTTTGTATTTATTTCAAAACTGAATATGAAATTCTACAAAATAAACATTCGAGTCAAAAAAAAATAAATATATTTTATCTTGTTCATTTTATTAATATTTTTTTTCGTTTTGCTGTTGATCAAGTTTTTTGCGCTCCGGTGTCACCTGCGTGTGGTGCACTTGAACTGTCTGAATACAAGCTGAATTCGGTACTGTGTATATTTGATACAAAAACCACATGTCATTATGAACTTTTAAAGGTCATTACTGACATATATGCAGATAACTTCGTTATGCACACATTAGACACTTTGTATCAAACGAAATTCGCCGATAAATACACGTAACTGATTAATAGGATGACGAAATTTATAAATGAGAAGATAGTGCATAAATGTAAATGAGGCAATATGTTATCTGACAAGATTGAGAAGTGTGGCACATGGTTGATTCCTTACAATCCGCGAAGGTCATATACTTACACATTTGAATACCATCATGTTTGGGATATCTAACAGAGGGTCATAGAAATGGATGAGAAGTCGAGGGAAGTATAGAATGTCGCGGGAAACTACATAAGTCGATCTGTCAAGAGAAATAAATTATCATGAACAAAGTGGCAGTTGGAAAATAAATGTGCTACAAAGCCTCAAAGTTGGTGTTTTTTGACTCCAAATTTAAAAAAACATGAAAATTGTGGACCTGGTCATACAAAATCTCGAGAATCTTGGCTTGAAACTTTGTCGATCTTCTTCTTCTTCTTCCTGTTTTTTTAGATCTATGATCTGTTTTTACATGTCCAGCTCTCCTTCCATCTCTTTGATGGTCTTCCCGGTGGTCGGCGTCCCTCTGGTATTTCGCGCATTACGATCTTTGGCAGCCTTTCTGGATTCATCCTTTTAACATGGTCATCTTCTTTGTCTGCTCCACCTTACAATATCCTCCACATTGCAGGTTCTGCGGATCTCTTCGTTGGGGATTCTGTCTCTGAGGGTTCTGCCCAAGATAAGTCTTAGTTTTTTCATCTCTGTTGTTCTGAGTAGCTGTTTTGTTCTCACCGTGTCTGCCCTTGCTTTAATAATAAGTCATTATGGGTCGATCTGTCAAGAGAAATATATTCTCTTGAACAAATCGACAGCTGGATAACATATGTGGTGAGAATTCTCAAAGTTGGTACTTTTCGACTCCAAATTTAAAAAAACATGAAAAATGTGGACCTGGCGATACAAAATCTCGCAGATCTTGGCTTGAAACTTTGTCGATTTTTTTATAGAGATAAATTCTCTTGAACAAACCGACACTTGGAATATTCGATCGAGAGCAATACAAAATCGCCGATTGTTAATGTAGTTTGAATGTTGCCTTTTTAGGTGAAACGAGACTGCTGTGTGGGAAACACGCATGTGTCGTGTTACATTTTATGAGGTAATTCAATTAAATACTGTGTACTACAAAGTTTTTCAACTGTATAATGATTTACAAGAATGTGTAAAGGATTTTTATGTCGCTTTTCGTCGCCTAGGTGCTGAATACAAAAAAGGAAAATTTCTTTTTGATTTTTATGTTCTTTGGTGGATATTTTTCTTGTTTTTTTTTTGTTTTTACATACATAAGTCATACGATGTAAGTTTATTTTGTTATTTATACTAGATGTCAGAATTGGACTTTTTTTACATCTAATATAAATATACAACATACCTACATAAATATGACAAAATGTACAATTATCTAAAATAGGTAAATCTATTCATTCATATCATCATGGAAAGGGGTAGAGGAAAAGAGGAAAAGTTGCAGTCACCTACCCCACTCCATAGGGAACGTTTTAGAACTAAGTGGTCTGTTCATCCCCGGAGCGGCTGCTCTTCGGACGAAAACAAGAACTACCACCATGCATATTTCATACCACTGCCACTTAGAGTCCAACCACACTCGTGAAGACCCGTAAATTATGGAGAGGGTTACCCTCCTGACAGCTCCATGAACAACAGACTGCCAGAGGGAGCCTTCGCTACGCCCGTAGTATATTCAGCCCGTAGTTTCATCATCAACTCGGGTACCGCCGAGCGGGTCGTGCCGACCAGTCATCACGGGGGGGCTCCTCCACCCCTTAGCACTCATGTTGGCGAATTTCAGGTACACCACCGGAAAGTACTTTCAGTTCTTCGATTTCCATCGCCCGATGATGCTGACTTACTCATCGCCACGTTTGATGAGTCACCGCCGAGCGAGGCATTAAGGCGTCTGCCCTGCTCTTCCATAGGTAAGAATTGAAGAGGGCACTGACCTGTTACCCAGAATCCTAGGGTGGGGCTGCGGCCACCCTCAACTTTACTGGCTAGGCCCCTCTGGCCACAACCGAGCCCCTAAGGGGTAACCAGCAACAAGTGTGCGGATGTGCATCACCTTATAAAAGGAAACACGACACATGCGTGTCTCACACAACAGTCTCACAGCAAAAGCCATTAATGTGTGCAAAAATAGAGACATATGTTGTTCGGTTCTCTCTGCCTACCCCATTATGGACAAAGTATGACAGTGTATATGTATGTACCTCTATCAAGTTATTCGCTTCTCAATTAACGCTGTCGCATAGTGGTGAATCGTTTGATGTATGAACCGACGACGGCGGGCGTCCATTCACGCGGAACTACATAGTTAAAGCGTGGTGAAGCGAAGATGCATGAATGTGTGAGATGACAAAAGCTTGTAGTGTCATTAAAAGTAACATGATTAATTTGTCAGGAAGTATCTACATATGTAATATTACATCCTACATCTCTTTGTGAGCAATTATTTTTTATTTTGCTCATCTGACAATGAATTTCTCTGTGGTAAAATTGTTGTTTTTTTATGTGATTGTTACATCCGATTGATAAAACAGGTAAAACAACATAATCATATGATTATTGATACATTGGTATACAATATACATTGATGAGTAAATGCCGGATACGTAACTAACTGTGTGTAAACAATAATTATATTAATAATTGTTAAATTTACTACCAATTCCACGTAAGTAGAAATTCTTTAGTAGAAATCCTTCACTATACACGGTTTTTTATACTCGTAAAATGTCGCGTATATTTATTTATTTCGGGAAAACAAACAAGATACAATGGTAAAAGAGTATATAATAGTTATAATAAATATAGATGATACATTGCATCTCAATTAAATGTTTTCACATATAGTAGGTAATATATATTTAATCATATTTTTACAGAAAAAAATAGTAAAATAATTTATAATAAATTGTTACAGAAAAAATATTAATAAATTAAAATTAAAAGGTGAAAGTGTAAGTATAAGCGAGACAAATTATGATGAAAGTAGGTAATAAATTTAGGTATAGGTACTATTTACTGAATAATTGTAAAATGTATGATATGAAGTTTGTTTGTGATTTATGTATTATATCGAATTGTCTAAAGTATGTATTGTAATTGGAGCAACTCCAATCATGAAATGCTAGAAGAATCAATGTGTCCATTATCCATAACTCCAAAAAATTGTCCGTGATTTTTTTAATGGGCTAGTTCGAAAATAAGATATTTTTCCCAAATCTTGTGTTAACCTTCGGAATCAAAATAAATTCTAATCTAAAAGCTAAAATTATCATGTAAATATACAACAAGAGGTAATGGTGCGAATACTTTCCTTAATATCACTTAATGAGTATAAATTAACATATATTAACTAGTTGCATGTAACACATGAGATCCAACTGTCGATAGCGATAGTATGTATAGTTGAAGAATAAGTACCAAACTATAATCCCATAAATACAAATTATTTAATATTTTAAGATATTTGATTTTCTATACAACACATGTACCTACATATGTATGTATGTCAAGATAGGATAGTATGGAGGTCAGTCCTTTGATCCTACCCAGAATATGAAAACAGCATAATGGTATGTATGTATGTTTGGAGATTAGTATCAAACAATTAAGTCTTCTTAGATATTGGGTGTAGGCGATTGCCATACAAATTGTATGAAGCAATGTCGTCAGTAAATTCAATTTTTATAAAAATTATTAAAAAAAAATTGAGATTACGGTTTCTGAGATATATGGAAAAATAAATTAAAATTTCAAAAGTTGATAACCCCTGACTGAAACGAAAATTCACCATTCTAAGTATCAAACTTTTGTAGGCCTATAATTGTCTATATATTATGAAAATTTGGGCTCTGTGAATTGAGCGGATCAAAAGTTATAAGGGGGGGACGGACACACACACACCCACACACAAAACTCACATAAAATGTTCTATTCCGAATTCCGAGTAAATCCATGTACGGGAACATATATGCTGCGAGGCTTCTAGTTGGTGTTATTAGCATGCAAAAAGTCCACTACGCCATACAAAATGTTCCTTCGTACACGCATCTTGGCTTAATAATGTCGATTCATTCAGAGAATTGAATTCTCATGAACGAATCGACAGTTGGATTATAAAGTTGAAAACGTTTGTAGTACACGAATCGACAGTTGGATAATATGGGTGATGGCAGAGCGGTGATCGCGTTAGCTATGGACATGCATGATGATGTACATACTTGGTTATTCACGATTTCATAAAGGTACCTATTTCAACAAAAAAAACGTTTATTTGAATATCAAAATCATTAATTTGAATTACCTACGTATTTCTACAAATTGATAATAATTTACGATGATTCCGGTGAATTTGTTATGTAACAAAGTATATTTTTATGCAACGGCTAATATAATAATTAAATGATATATAATATGTTGTAAAGGTGTGGTCTGTTAAATATTTGTTTATTTTTAAATTTCAATATTTTAATATTTTATAATGTCCATTATTAGACTAGGTTGAAGGTCAGAAGCCATGACCTTTCATAGCAACCATATCGTATGAATTGAAGAAATGGTTATATAGCAATACATACATACATACCATCACAGCATATCCCAACGTGTGGGGTAACCAGCAACAGATGTGTGGGTGTGCATAACCTTACAAAATGAATCATGACACATGCGTGTATATCCACACACCAGTTTCGTCTCACATAAAAAGGCACTACATTCAGAAAAGGTAGTGAACCTCATTTCTGAAGTATGTGCGATGTTACTGCCTGTAGAAGCATATTTCCTTTAAATCCCTTCCATGCCATTGTCCCCTCACCGATGTATGAGAATTGTCACTTGTCAAAATAAATTTGGGTGACAATAAGTGTCAAGTGAAATTAACCAGTACAAGTTTGAAGACCACTGCGTGTGGATGTGTGCAAAAAAAAAAATAATCAGTGAACCAAAGAAGCATCGGTGAGATAGTTTAAAAATACAGTCCACTACCTACCATCTAATACCCATCACCTGATGTTTTCTACATAATATTTTGGCCCTTCTAACCGAATTTGAAGTGTTTTTTTGTGTTATTTGTTGCGAATTCTGCATGTTGCGTTGGTTTCAAATAGTAATTTGTAGGTACTCAATTTTGTTACAATATTGTGGTGATTAATTATCACATAATATTATTTTGTGATTATTGTGAGGTATAATAAGGTACCATATTAATGTTAATAACATTATTGTGAATGCAGTCGGGTAGAATAAAATACCACATTATTATTGATACAGTGAATTTGTGTTTGCATGCAATTATAGTTTATAAGTATAAGTTTAAAGTTTTAAAATGGCTGATAACATTAAAGCAAGGATGTTAAATGCTATTTCTAGAATTAGGAATACATATGAATTAAGAGATCTGTGTGAAATAGGCAATATCGAACGAGATGAAATATTTTTAGCTAGGTGTCAGAGAGTTGATGAATGGTATAAATTGGTCAATGAATTAAGTGACAGCTTGATTGGAATATATACTGATACAAAATGTGATACAGAGTTGAAAGAGTTGAGTGAAATAATTCAGAAAGGTGACATTATGTATTTTGAAATAATGAGAATTAAAAATCGTTTATCTAATGGTGTGAAAATAAATGCAACTGATGTATGTAATAAAATTCAGAGAGCTCCTATAATAAATTTACCTGTTTTTGATTCCAACGTCGAAAATTGGAATTCGTTTCATGACATGTTTGTGTCATTGATTCATGATAATATTGGATATACAGACATAGAAAAATTTCATTATTTGCGAACGTCCATAAAGGGATTTGCATCAACATTTGTTAATTTACCACTGATTAGTGATAATTATAATATTGCTTGGAGTACATTGTGCGGACATTATACTAATACAAGATTACAATTTGAATATTACATGAATAAAATGTTTCAATGCAAATCTTTAGTTGGTGAAAATGTAGGGCAATTAAGCGAATTATATCACACATTTAATGAAAATATATTAGCTCTGTCAAATATGAAATGTGAAAAAATGTTAGATCAGGTATGGGGATTTATATTTATTAATAAATTGGATGAATCTACACGTCGAATAGTGGAAAGTAGATTAGATATTCAGGAAATTCCTTCAATAAATAGAATATTTGAAATAATTCGAAGTCAATTGCAAGTATTAAAATTTTCACGTCAGAGTAATTCACAAGTAAAGCGTAATAATTATAATCATAAATCAGACAAAGGGTTTGTAGGTAATATTCGCCAACTTGAATGCTATATGTGTAAGGGTAGTCATACGATACACAATTGTGACACATTTATTAATAAAACTGTATCAGAGAGAAAGGATATTGTCTCTAAATTGAAATTATGTTTTTGTTGTTTTGGAAAACATCTGATAAAGGATTGTAAGTCTAACAAAAAGTGTCAAACTTGTGATAGGAAACATAATGTTTTATTGCATACTGATAATTCATCGGTAGTAGGTATTTGCCATAAAGGGATTCGGGGTAATGAATCTATTGGTCAAGTGATATTAGGAACAATTATAGGATATGTCCAGGGAAAAGATGGGCAATTTTATAAGGCCAAGTGTTTAGTTGATTCTGGAAGTCAGGTTACTTTGATGTCTGGGAAGTTTTGTAAGAATATAGGATTCTATACAAAAGGGCATTCTGTATCATTGACAACGCTGTCTTCTACTAATATTAATGTAAAGGGTTCTATGCAATTTTGTTTATTTAATAATAAATATAACAAGTCGCTATTTGTAAAGAGTGTAGTGGTGGATGCGCTTCCATCAAACTTGCCTAGGAGAGATTTATCTCATCAGTGTAGAGTTTTGACTCAAGATTTAGAATTGGCCGATAATGAATTTTGGAAAAGCAGTAATATTGATATATTATTAGGTGCTGACATGTACGGAAAATTGTTTACAGGAAATTGTAAAAAATTATCAGAAGATTTATATGCATTTGAGACCATATTTGGGTTTGTAATTTTAGGTCAAGATTTTGTACATGATAACAATGAGTTGTTAACATGTTTTGTATCATCTGATGTGTTAGATGAAAAATTAAAAGGGTTTTGGGAAATAGAAGAGGTAAACACAGTATCAAGTAGTAGGAAAATGTCACATTCGGATGAGGAATGTGTTCAGTTATACAATGATTTACATTATCGTAATGACGATGGTAGATTTGTAGTACCGCTCTTATTAAAAAAAGATATTCACGTACCATGTGTTGGTACTTTTGGTTTTGCTCTTAAAAGATTAACTAATATGGAAAGAAAATTTTGTAATAATTTGGAAATTAAACTTGAATATACAAAGTTCATGAAGGAATATGAGATGTTAGGACACATGAAAGAAGTTCCTTTACAAGGCGATCCAAATGTATATTATATTCCTCATCACTGTGTTCTGAAACCTGATAGTTTATCTACTAAATTGAGAGTTGTTTTTGATGGCAGTTCTAATACGAACGCAACTGGTGCATTAAACAAATATTTACATGTAGGTCCAAAGTTGCAAAAGGATATAATCGAATTATTGTTAAAGTTTAGAATCTATAAAATCGGGTTTTCTGCTGACATAACTAAAATGTATAGACAAATATCTATCAGGCAAGAAGATAGAAGATATCAGCATGTATTGTGGCGAGAAGATCCGTCACAACCTGTCAAAGAATATGAGTTATGCACTGTGACATATGGTTTAGGAAGCTCACCCTATAATGCAATTCAAACAATAAATCAGTTAGCTTTGGATGAAAGTGATAAATACCCATTAGGTGCTAAAGCTCTTCATAATAGTACATATGTAGATGATATTATATGCGGTGATCATAATATTGAAGATGCTATTATTTTACGAGATCAGTTGATTTCTATTTTACGAAGTGGTTGTTTTGAATTGTCAAAATGGGCAACTAACTGTCCTGAATTTATTCAAGATTTTAATAAATCTGATAGCAGTGTGATCTGTTTTGCTGAAGACAGTAATCATATTAAATTATTAGGAATTAAATGGGATTTTGTGAATGATGTTTTTAGTTATCAGGTTAAGAAAATTGATATTAAATATACAAAGCGTATGATTCTATCGGTCGTTTCATCTATATATGACCCTGTAGGATGGATCACTCCGTTTACATTTTTATTGAAAAGTTTCATTCAAAATTTGTGGAAAATGAAATTGCGATGGGATGATATTATTCCAGAATCCACGAAAGTCCAGTGGAATAAAATAGTTGATCAAATGTCTTTATTAGAGGAATTTAAATTGAGTAGGTTTTTTGGAACTAGCGTTGATAGTCAGTGTTATTTAGTTGGCTTTTCTGACGCCTCTAATGACGGATATAGCGCTGTTTGTTATTTGGTTACTGAGGATAGTAAACAAATATCTCTGGTGACTGCCAAGTCTAAGGTTGCTCCAATTAAGATGCAAACGATACCACGCTTGGAGCTCTGTGGTGCATTATTATTATCAAAATTAATTAAATATACTTTATCTGTATTTCAAGATGCAATTATTATAAAGGATGTATATATGTACACAGATTCTAGTATTGTTTTGTCGTGGCTTAAAACACCATCATATCTATTAAAATTATTTGTTGCAAATCGAATAGAACGTATTTGGGAAAACGTGCCTCATGGAAAATGGTTTCATGTGAGATCTCAATGTAATCCAGCAGATTGTGCATCTAGAGGATTATATCCAGAAGAATTAGTTGGTCATACGTTGTGGATAAACGGTCCAGAGTGGCTGTTAGAACCTGTTGACAGATGGCCACGGTGTGATGATTATATTGTACCTGCACAATTGCCAGAATATAAAGGGTTAGTTAATCAATCTAATGCTTTAATTTTAGAAGATAAAGATAGATTAGGATTGTATAACATAACTAATAAATATACAAAGTTAACACGTATAGTAGCTTGGATTTTAAGGTTTAAAAATAATTGTCTGTTGAATGTTAATAATCGCACTAAAGGAGATTTGTGTAATAGGGAAATGGAAATTAGTTTACAAGCAATTATAAAATATGATCAGAGTTTACATTTTATGAAGGATATTAATATGTTAAAATACAAAAATCAATGCGATAATCCTCAACTGCAGAAGTTGAATTGTTTTATAGATAAACAGGGACTTGTCAGAGTGGGCGGAAGAATTAGATATTCTGCACTACCCGATAAAATGAAATTTCCAATATTGTTGCATAAGCATAGTGAGTTTGGAAAATTATTGATAAATTATTTTCATATATCATATTTGCATGTGGGTCCCAGATCACTGCAACATTTAATACAACAGAAATATTGGATTGTTTCAGCGAGAAATAGAATTAAGTCTGTTTTGTCAAAGTGTCTTGTGTGTAAGCGATTTAGTATTTCACCAGTGCAGCCAATAATGGCTGACTTGCCAGCTATTCGGGTTACTCGTCATCGACCATTCATAAACGTATCAATTGACTTAGGCGGGCCGTTTATTTTGAAGGAAAATAAACGTCGCAATTCGAAAACGTATAAGGCATACTTTTGTGTTTTCGTATGTATGACTACAAAGGCCATACATATTGAAATTGTCAATGAATTATCTACTAGTGCATTTATTGCTTGCTTAGAGAGATTTGTATCTCGACGTGGTTTATGTACTACAGTATATAGCGATTGCGGAACAAATTTGGTTGGCACACGTAAATATTTGACTGGAGTTTTTAAATTTTATAATGACTGTATCCAGGATACAGATTTTCGAAATTTCTGTCTCGAAAAATGCATCGATTGGCATTTGAATCCTCCTAAAGGTCCACATTTTGGTGGCCTACATGAGATCAACGTAAGATCTATAAAGTATCACTTAAAGCGAGTTGTTGGCAACCAAGTGATGACTTATGAGGAATTTAATACAGTATTAATTAAGATCGAGGCGGTAGTGAATTCCAGACCACTTGTTCCAATGTGTAATGATATTGACAGCGTAGATGCCTTAACGCCAGCTCACTTTATTATAAGTGAGGTATTGGTTGGTATTCCAGAGTATGACGTCACAGATATTAAATTGAATAGGTTAGATAGATGGCAGATGATCACAAGAATGTATCAGGATTTTTGGAAACGTTGGAGTGTGGAATACCTCACTTCACTTCAACAGCGTAAAAAGTGGTTCACTTCAGTGCCTAATATACAGGTGGGAGATTTAGTGTTAGTGAAACAAGAAAGGCTACATCCTTTACAATGGAAATTGGGAAGAATTGTGGCTACCATGCCAGGAAAGGATAATATTGTACGGGTGGTAAAAGTTAAGACAAAAGAGGGAATATTTGTTCGACCTGTTGTGAAAATATGTCCCTTAGATGTTTAATAGAAATAGTTAAGAATAGTTTTAGTTGGTTATTATAACAATTAAGTTAAATGTGTTTTCGTTATGACAGAAAGGTCTGTCTATTGTTTTCATTGATATAGTCTGTGAACTATCTTTTTGAATTTTTTTTTTAATGTGAATTTGTTGTGGATAGTATGTTATTGAATTTTTTTTGTGTGTTTGTAATTTCATGAATTGGACAATGTGGAGTTTTATTTTGTGATGGCTGCATTAGTGATATGAGTTTGTTAAAGGTTAATTTTGTTTGTGGCCACCGTGATATGTACAATTCGTCAAATTTTGTTTAAAATTTGAGTGGGCGGTTATGTAGAAGCATATTTCCTTTAAATCCCTTCCATGCCATTGTCCCCTCACCGATGTATGAGAATTGTCACTTGTCAAAATAAATTTGGGTGACAATAAGTGTCAAGTGAAATTAACCAGTACAAGTTTGAAGACCACTGCGTGTGGATGTGTGCAAAAAAAAAATAATCAGTGAACCAAAGAAGCATCGGTGAGATAGTTTAAAAATACAGTCCACTACCTACCATCTAATACCCATCACCTGATGTTTTCTACACTGCCTATCTGAAGGTCCCTCTGAACTCCATCCATCCATCGTAGCTTCGGCCTTCCCACACCTCTTCTTCCCTCCGAACGTGTTGTTAGTGTCAGGTCATTGTCCATACGATGCACGTGTCCTAACCAGCGGAGCCTCCCTATTTATATTGTTTGGACGATATTTGATTCCTTGAATAGGCTCTGTAGTTGTTGGTTGTACCTGATAATACATAGGTACTGGGTAATACTGGGACCAATAATAGGTACTGAGTATAAAATCATAACAAAATTTCAATATAAAATTGTCTACTTTCATAGGTAAAATAACCTTATACTCGATGAAGAAGAAGAAGAGTTTAGGAGCGCATAACATACAAACAACCATACCAGCAAACAAACATTGAGATTTATAATATAGATTAAATTTTATTAGAATATTAACAATTTACATGAATACCTATATATATTTTTTTATTTTTTCAGTTAAACTTTGTTCATATTGACATTATTATTTTCACATTGGATACGAAAGCAAGACCTAAAATTTCTCGAATCCTCCAATGAAAAAATAAATAAGACGACCGCCTTGGCATATTAGCATGATGTTTGGCTGGCTATGGCGTCCTGAATTCAATATGCAGCAGAGACGATTGTCTATTGCTTCTGTAGCCTGGAGATAGCCTACTCTTCACACCAAATTTTGTTTTTGACACATCGTGTACAGACGGTTTGTCTAGTATTCACACCAATTTAGTTATTTTTTTTTAAATATTCTAGTTACTTTTTTTAATATATAATGCGACTGGCTCACGCCAGACGCAAATATAACTGCAAACAATCCTAACCAACCTATTTTTACCAAACTTTTGTAGGTTAGATTTAACGAATATATTTGTATAAACTATTTCATAACATTATTGACTGTCCAAATTTATTACGAAATATCTCACTTCACATTCCAAACCGCAATATCAGATCAGAACCTACTTTTTCTATGTCACATTGTAAAAGTAATCTTAGGAAAAACTTTTTTACGAACCGGGCCACCTCCAATTTTAACAACCTACTACATTGACTTCTTTCATACCAAATCTCTACTCTCGTTCAAAATTGCGATAAAGCACCAACTTTGCACTGATAACATAACTCAAAATTCCACTCTCTAGTATATACATATATATGCTTTTTCCTTAATCCTTAAGAACGTTAGAATCTCATGTTATGATTCTAGAATATAATCTTCTTTGTACTGTTCCTTGTATGTTTCAGGTATGATCCAATTATGTTGTTTTTCTCATTTGTTAAAATTTGTATGTAAAACTTTATAAATCACTTGCTTTGATGTCCCGTTATCATGTACCGTAGTCTATCATTTATTGTTTTTCCCATTGTTCTTAATATCATACTATTATAGTATATTCTACTGTACTGTTGGGTATCCAAAATAAATAAAATAAAAAAATAAAAATAAAATAAAATCTGGTGTGAAGACTAGGCTATCCGTAGCCTGGAAAGATCGGTAAATTCAATGAAATTACCATCTGAAAATAATCTCGCCACCCACACAGGATATAAATAAATAAAAAATGAATTAAAAAATGATCAAAGTAATCTCTTTATATTATATCATATTTGAATGGTTTAACAGCTTCCAATAATAAATGTTTAATCATCTCCCTGAGATTTTCCTAATTCCTCGACAAATTAAGCATTAAAATTACTCGAGAGAGAATTGCAAAGATTCGGAGAATTAAAGAGGAAATGTAATTACAAGTTATAAATTTATAATTATCAAGTTAACTAAATTTTCTTTGTTACTCCTTTCTTTATAATAAAACAGAGACTTCTATATTAAATATGGTATGTAAATACATGTACTTACAATTATACAAAGGATACAATATCTACATGAAAATATATTTTATTTTGTATAGCTTCTAGGCCAACTAACACGTACTATGTTCACTCACTTCAGATCAACAATAACAAGTTTCCACATTCAGGAATTTATTTATTTATTTATATCGTATTTATTTTTTGAGATACTTATTAATTCACTTGTAAATAAAAATAAATATCCCATTTATCCTATAAAATATATATTCAAACTATGTCGTATCTTTGTGTTATCTTTGCGTCGGTGTCACCAGATGCAAAGAGAACATGCTAAGGTGGGGTATAAGGGTAGAAGAGGATGTTTCCTGCAATTGCGGCGAGATACAAACTGACTAATACCTCCTCATCTGTCGAGATATGCCTGTGAGGTGCAATGCAGAAGACGTGATGATAGTTAATGACAATGGATAAAATGGGAAAAAAAGGATAGGGACAAGGAGAGGAAATCAGGTGTTCAGGAATAAATATTCCCTCTTTAGTTTTTTCTTGAAAATACAAAGTGAGATAGGCTACGCAATATCCGGACTAAGGCTATTCCATAATCTTGCTGATTGTAGGAACGAAGAGCTGGATATTGTTAAACGTTTAGCAGATCGGAGTCGAAGTCCATGATTGGATAAATAGGTGAATTTGCTTTTGAGGTACTGTGGCAGATTTAGATTCGAGAGAATATTGTGCAATAGGGATAAAAAAATTGATACACAAAAATATTTTGAATCTATGATAATAGATTAATATTCTTCTTTAAATCAATCAGAAATGTTATTGACCTAAAACATTTGAAAAATATATACTATGCACTTTGTCATTCAATAATGGAATATGGAATTATTGGATGGGGAAGTGCAACGCCAACAATAATAAAGAAAATAGACATAGCCCAAAAAGCTATTATAAAAGTTATACTTAAAGTATCTATTCGAACGAATACTGAAGAGATTTTTAATAAATTCAAAGTTCCAACAATTACAAAAATATATGCAAAAAATCTGCTAATATACAAGCTAAAAAGAGAAGACCAATATACTAGCTCATAACAATATAAACACACTAGATTAAGTACAACAAATACCTTAAATATACCATATATTAAAACAACTTTCGGACAACTTAGTGTACGATATTTTTCAACAAAACTTTTCAATAGTTTACCAACAAATATTAAAAACATCAGTAATGCAAAAGAATTTAAAAAACTATCACTAAGATGGGTTTATGAAATAGATGAAAAAATCCTAAAGGAATTCTACCAAATAAAATGTAAATGCACTATTACAAACAACAGAATAGACAATTGAAAAAAAAGTGAAACAAATAATTTATTTCTACAATTTTCGTTGTGTGTGCATGACTCAAAATGAAATATTGTATTTAGAAGGAATGATGCATACGTTTGAATGCGTAACGTATGTATGTACATGTACTTATATGTAAATGTATCTATAAATGAACAACGTAATAGACAATAACATAAAACTAGCTCACCTTAGCACAGGCTATGCCTAGTGAGGGGACTAGTAACAAAGATACAAACAAAAAGATATGGCTTAAACTATGTAAGCACCAGTGAAGTGGTAAATTGATATTTATTGAAATGAAATAACTTATATCTACTTTGTATGTTAACTATGTATGAATAAGCTTATATTATCTTAAGATATTTTGTATCTCATATATGTATACTGTATGTTTTCGGATAGAAATAAATGAATAAATAAATAAATTGTGTTTTAATGTGGCAGGTTTAGATTCGAGAGAATATTGTACAATAGTGACAGTAAAATTGATACACAAAAATATTTTGAATCTATGATAATTGTGTTTTACCGCTGATCGTAAAATAACTTTTATCATTGATATTATTTGCATAGACAGATAGATTGATATGCATTGTAAAGACAGTTCACACATTTTTTTCATAAATCTGATTTTCTAAATGAACATTGCATTTTTTCAGCGTCTACTTTATCTTCCTATCATATTAATATTTTAATGCATACATCAATGTCAGAAGAATCTATTTGAATAAACAGTAGTTCCAAAATTAAGGTTTGTGTATATGAAAAGTGAGATGCCGCAAAGTGTTCAGAGTTATTTCTTCATCATATATAAATACTTAATTATGTTAAAAAGAAAACTACAAATTGACTTCACAATAAATTTATTCAAATACCTTCATAATGAATACATTCAAACTGATTTCATTATACATATACCTATTCAAAATGTCTGCTGAATACATATATTCAAAAAAAATTCTATTTCCTTATGGAATATAAAACATTTTTTACATATAATAAATGATTGTTATTGTAATGTTTTTTTTTAATTGTTTACTATAATGTGCGAAACTATTTACACGCGTAAATAATGCGAGATATGTGCGTCAAGAGAGGAAAGTGTGGTATTTGGTTGTGTAGCCAACCCTAAAACGAGGAACGATGTAATTTCATTTCTGACGTAGAATATAAGACATAATCCGTTTTTTGACATGTGATTTTGTAAAATTTATCTGTAGGTATATCGATTTGGTTGGAAAGAAATTTCTATATGGCTAAAGCCGACTAGTATGTATATAATTTGAATTGAGGCATATGTGTATTAAAATTTAATAAAATAATATTGAATTTATTAAAATAACATTTCTGTACCCATATGTAATACTATACAGACCCCGGGTTCGATTCCCGGCGGAGTCACAGTATTTAATGGTGTTTTCAGTCTGGATCTGTGAAACTATATACATATTCATAAGAAAAGATAAGAAAGTATTAAGAGCGTGTCATGAGTATCCCTAAACAATGGTAAGTTGCCCGAGAGACAATGCAAAAAAATTTGACAACAACTGTGCCAAAGATGATATCTTTTGAACAATCAGAGTTGCAACAATAAAGTCAATCTCCCACTGCAAGTACATAATGTTTAATTGGTCAGATGTTTGTCAATATATTCGCACGATGATACCGTTTGAACTATGTTTGTGAGAAAATATACAGACACTTTCGATACGACTATTTTATGATATTATTATTTCTTTATTGCTCATTTATCTACCAACATACACATTAAATACAATACCGTTTATCTCACTCAATTCTTTTATATAGGTACCTACTTATAAATATAATAAAATAAAACTAATTAACTTAAGAGAATTTGCAAACCTAAACATCCCATATTGAAATGATTTTTCTGTAATATGATAAACAGTCAAATATTTTTGCATACAGACATACATACCATCACGCCATGTCCCTCGCGGGGTAGGCAGAGAGAACAGAACGCCACACTATTCTATCTTGACATACATTCACCGCCTCGTCAACATTCATGCTACGTCTCATGCATGTTCTTCTATTGTTCAGACTTCTAACATTTCCTTCTTTCAGAATATCGTTCACATGGTCGTGCCATCCTTTTCTTGGGCGCCCCCGACCTCTTTTTCCATTCCTGTCAGCCTTATATATTTTTTTCGTCAAGCGTTCTTCATTCATTCTTTCCACGTGACCAAACCATCTAAGTGTGTTAACTTTCATTCTAGTTACTACATCTTTCTTCATCTTACATTCTTTCCTAGTGACCTAATTTCTTACTCTATCATACATCGTTCTATTACAAATTCTTCGTAACGATCTCATTTCCACTGCATTTATTCTACTTTCATGCGACTTCTGCCATGTCCAGGTTCCACTTGCATACATCAAGGTTGGCACTACAATTGCGTTATGAATGGCAACTTTAGCTTCCTTTGATACGTTATGATCATTCATAACTGGTTTAAGTGCTATTTAAATATTTTTGCAATACGCAAAAATAGATTTTTTTTTCCTGTTGGGAGTCATATTTTTTGACAAATTATTGATACCTCAATAGAGACGAAGTTGGAATATTATAGGAGAACTGAGAAATCGCATAAAGTAATCACGTAAACCAGCCTATCACAGGTCGTAAGCCCTGTAGGTGGCATGATTTTCCGTTCTCCTATAATATTGTTACTTTGTCTCTATTTAGATGTTAAACCTTTCACAAAAAATGTCGAATATTCATTTATTTATTTTAACAATTTATTGTGCTTAACAGTTTTTGCCAGTTCAGATGGCGGACTTATAGCCTAGTGGCAATTTCATCCAAACAATCATCTTCATTACATATGTGGATGAAGGTGATTCAATACATATACATAAATAAAACATAAACGATAAACCTAAACTGTACTTGCTATATCATAAGGATTTTCAACATTTCTCTAGTGAATGTTCGTCACACAATTTTTAAATTCAGCAGCATTAATTCCCTTAAAAAAACTATTTAAAATATTTTCTTACAACATTTTTTTAAATTACCTACTCGAGTATTATTTGTTATAGAGAAATAAATTTTTTTTCATTACATTAAATCAAACAGTGCATTAAATCAAGTTAATAATACATTTGATTTTGCAGCAAAATCATATGAATTATCGAATATTTAATTATAATCTGGATTTATCGAATAATCTAATTATAATCTGGATAATTAAAAATCTGTTAAAAAATATCTTTGACTCCCGACAGGAAAAAAATCCAATGTTTGCGCATATGCAATAATAAAAATATTCGATTACTTACACATCGGTACAAGTAGGTAAATAAGACAAAAATAACCTTATAAGTCTGGCGCAATTCAGGGGTGACTTCTATGCGAAAAATGCATTGTCACCTCAGGTATAAGAATTGTTGCTTCATTATTTACAAAAAACCAATTCTCTCAATAGATGGCGTTACAACAAAAATAAATAAAAATAATAAGAATGTTGTTCATAATTTCACACATAGATGGCTGTAGTAAAAAATACTTATTTCCTCGAGCGAAAAGAATTTCAGTATTGCAATATATAGAACTTTCAAAAATTGAATTGATAGGGATCTCATTAAAGAGGCATAATTGGTGAACGTTGCGCAAGCGCATAAAGTGATCACGTAAACCAGCCGATGACAGGTCGTAAGCCCTGTAGGTGCCTTGATTTCCCGGTTTTCCTACAGTAAATATTCCAACTTCGTCTCTATTGAGATAATTAAAAATCTGTTAAAAAATATCATATGAATTAATATATAATAATTAGGTACTGATCACTGTATTTGTGATTTGCGCAAAAAGTCTTCTTTGAATCTGTTAAAGATAAAAAAAAATCGTGCTAACCAGAAGAATTAAAAAAAAATCAATTACTTACCACTAATATTTTGAAGTAACATCCATTACCAAAATGTATTAACATTTGAAAAAATCTATAAATATGTTTTATCATTCAGGAAATGATATCTTTGAAATTTAAAAGCATCTTCTTGTTGATGGATGTGATGTGATCAATAACTTATAATTTATCTGATGCGAACATTTTATTCAGATATGAAGAAAAAATGTTTTTGGCGGATATTACTGCCAAAGCGGATCTCTTAGGATAAATTCATACAATTATTTAATGATAAAACAGGTAGCTGGCTGGAAAAGTACATAGATAGCTATCGCAAATTGAAAAAAAATCTAATTGATTTAAGTTTATTTTTTTGCTTAATGTATTTCATGTTTATACATAATCTGTATAAACATGAAATATATTATATTATATTATCCTTGGCTGGGCCGTCCATGTATTGATAATTTTATTTTTTAACATATCCTAGCGAAATGGGTCTTAAAAAATGAAACCATAAAAGACAGAACACTGAAAATTGGTATGAATATAGACAAATACAAAATCTCAAATATAATTTTCCAAAGTTTCTCAAACATTTTTTATTAAGAAAATTTTTTTTTGACAAATTTATTTATTTATTTAATAAACAGAGACACCAACAGAACACTGAACAACACAAACAAAAAAAAACATGAAACAAAAACATAGAATCTCCAGTGCTCCAATAACAGGTATCTCCCGCATGGCTATTGTGCATAGTTAGGTATGTACAATCGTCTCCTGACCATTCAAATTATAAAAAATACATTACTTTGCACACATATACATATATGTAGGAAAACAAAAAGAAAACAAAAGTTGAACTAAAAAGATAAAACAAAAAAAATAAGGAATAATTGAACCGAGACAAAAAAAAATAGATTTTGGCCCAGCATATTTTAAGGGATAAAAATAAGCAATTTATCAAAGATCAATTTCTATAAAATATGTACGTTATTGTCATTACATTAAATTGTCACAACGATTCAGATTTATGTGTTTAACTGCCATTTTTTTTAATATCGAAAAAAGCCGAAACACACCAACTAGATAATTTAATTTTCTATAAAAAATATCCATATTGTAGTAGTACATCTCAAATTTTTTTTAACAATTTTTATAAAAATTGAATTTAGTGACGACATCGCTTCATACAATTTGTATGGCAGTCGCCTATACACAATATCTAAGAAGACTTAATAGTATGATACTAAATATCTAAACATACATACATACCATCATGCTGTTTTCATATTCCGGGTAGGAAAAAAGGACTGACCTCCATACTATCCAATCTTGACATACATACCTACATGTGTTGTATAGAAAACAAAATATCTTAAAATATTCATTAATTTGGATTTATGGGTTTATAGTTTGGTACTTATTCTTCAACTATACATACTATCGCTATCTACAGTTGAATCTCATGTTTTACATGCAACTAGTCTATAGTTTTATAATACTAGTTGCATGTAACACATGAGATCCAACTGTCGATAGCGATAGTATGTTTAGTTGAATTATAAGAATAAAACTATAAACCCATAAATCCAAATTATTGAAAATTTTAACACATGTTGGTATGTATGTCAAGATAGGACAGTATGGAGGTCAGTCCTCTTTTCCTACCCGGAATATGAAAACAGCATGATGCGGTTCTGTATGTATGTTTGGAGATTAAGTACCTATCAAACTATTAAGTCTTCTTATATATTGTGTGTAGGCTACTACCATACAAATTGTATGAAACAATGTCGTCACTAAATTCAATTTTTATAAAAATTGTTAAAAAAAATTTGAGATGTACAAATACAATGTTTAAATTTTTTATAGAAAATTATATTATCTAGTTGGGGTGTTTCGGCTTTTTTCGATATTTTTAAAAAGTTTGGAAATATAGGCAGTTAATCTCATAAATTTATCACAAAAAAATATTTTTCTTAATAAAAAATATTTGAGATACCCTGGAATTTAAAAAAAAACTAATTTGAGATTTGGTATTTGTCTATGTTCATACCAATTTTCAGCTTTCTAGCTTTTATGGTTTCTGAGATATATGGAAAAATAAACCAAAATTTCAAAAGTTGATAACCCCTGACCTAAACAAAAATTCACAATTCTGAGTATAAAAGTTTTGTAGGCCTATAACTATTTATATATTCTGAAAATTTGGGCTCTGTAAATTCAGCGAATCAAAAGTTATAAGGGACGGACGGACACACACACCCACACACACCACACACACACACACACACACACAGACACACACACAAAACTCACATAAAATGTTCTACTCCGAATTCTGAGTAAATAATAATAAATTTGGATAATTTATATAGCGCCGTTTTTGTGAATATCTCACCTCAAGGGCGCTGAAAAAATGATTACGTTGTATCATTTCGGCTCTGGTAAGATTTGCGAAAAAGGTGCGTTTTGAGTTTTTTTCTGAACGAAGATATATTTTCGGTTTGTCTGAGGGTGTGTGGGAGCTTATTCCATGCATTTGGTCCTGCCACAGCAAATGCACGATCACCGAAATTAGTTGTGTGCACCCTGTTTATTTCAACTAATTTCCCAACCATGGATGAAGAGGCAGAACGAAGTGATGATTGTCTGTCATTTATTGAAAGCGGAATGCACAGTTCGGAGAGGTAAGTAGGAGCCATACCACGAAGTGCTTTAAAGATTATGAGACAGAGCTTATATTCAATTCTTTCGGGGACTTTAAGCCAATGTAGATTGCGAAGATGGTGAGAGATGTGAGAAAATTTGGAGGCTCCAATTAGTAAATCCATGTATGGGAACATATATGCTGCGAGGCCTCTAGTTGGTGTTATTAGCATGCAAAAAGTCCACTACACCATACAAAATTTTCCTTCGTACACGCATCTTGGATTAATAATGTCGATTCATTAAGAGAATTGATTTCTCATGAACGAATCGACAGTTGGATTATTCTATGACCGTAACATAGATATTTTTTTTTCTCTTTCGTATATTTTATATTTGATGAAATTCATGACGTAAGTCTAGAAAGATTTTGATTTTTCTACCTATTTTATTACTCAATGTGTTAAGATTTGTTCTCTGTATTATTATTGTATGTATTTATTTCTTCTCGTTCATATTATTATAAATTAATTTATTGTTATTGTTACTTCCTCTGTCAACATAGTTTAATTTATTTTATTTGTTAATACTTTTTTCTACCAAGCATTTAAACTTGTAATATTGCACGAGTAAAATCACAATTGGAATATATTTATATTTTAAAGATTATGTGAATCATGTTATGTAATAATACATTCTGTGAATTAACCAACAAATAAAAATAAAATAAAATATAATTATTTTCTTAAAAACTTGGTTTAGAGTTTATTGCTGGCAAAAACTGACTCATTTTTTCAGCTAGGTCAAGTGCATAATTATTTTAAATACAACTACATATAATAAATGGCTACCAATTTATGTGCGCGATTATTTATGCGCAGAGCGATATATTACCACGAATATTTTTTTCAAACATATAATTATAGCTATGTATAAAAATATATGTATCATAGATCGTATAATAAGTCAGAAGTTCACAAATAACGTATCGAGATTCCAAATAAGATTCCAATAAATTTACTGTTTTATAATTTTATCATACAAGTTGCTTTGGATGTTATGCAAAATTCTCCTTATGACGATAAGTATAAAATTAGTGGGTTGTGGCCAACGCTATACCCCTCACTACCAAGATACTCCTCAAAGTATTCAAATTTATGTAATAATTTTATTCAATAGTTTTTTATTTAAATATTTTATTATGAAAACTTGATATCAATGACATTTTATTCGTGGCTCAGTTGGTTGGGTATCTGACTGCTGATCCAAAGGTACCGGGTTCGATTCCCGGTGGAGACACAGTTTTAAATTGTGTTTTCTGTCTAAATCTGTGAGACGATTAATATCGTAAGTCTCCAGAATGTGGCAAATTATAATTGGGCGCGTGTTAAATTAATATTTGACATAGAACCTGTTAGTTGCCCGAGAAGAAATATTAAATAAATAATTATTTATAAAATTTAATAAGTAATTTGTTCTGTCGAAAGTTGGTTGAAAACAACTGAATCATTATACAGGTCACGTTACCTAGCACAACTTAAATGATTATATACAGAAAATAATATCACAATTTCGTGACTAATCATA
Organism: Molanna angustata; assembly: GCA_963576475.1. Taxonomy (NCBI): domain Eukaryota; kingdom Metazoa; phylum Arthropoda; class Insecta; order Trichoptera; family Molannidae; genus Molanna; species Molanna angustata. The sequence continues at coordinate 1,242,524 of OY754976.1, read as the reverse complement.
CATTTGATAGTATAGATCACTTTCGATTTCGTTAGATGATCAACTTATGGGGTGAATGATATTCATGTTTTGTAAATAAGGTCGTGAGTTCAACACTTAAATGTATTATCTATTGTGTGTTTATAGATTACAGCTTCTTGTACCTTTAGACAAATATGTGATGTGATTATCATTAATATTTAAATTCTCAAAATATTTCTAAGGGAACGCGACAATAATGATAAAGCTTATTGAATTGAAGAAAGAACGAGGGCTATTCTGGTTTTGAATGATCTTGATGTACTACTTCAGACATATACATTGTGGGCCTACCTAAAATTTTTATTGAAGTTGTACTGTTAAACATTGAACAAGTACTGCTAAAGCCTCTTCTTTTCTTTGTGTAGATATAGAGATCAGCCCATGCCGCTGAATTGGTAAGGTCCGCTTATCTTAATTCTTCGAACCGTGAAGGTCAATCCGTTTAGTGATTTTAATGAAGTGTTTAAAAATATGATTACAAACAATGAATTCACTGATATGATTATATCAGTATAGTTCAATGATTTGTAATTTTGAATTACAAAATTGATAATAAATCATAATACAACAAACACACAATAATGAATTCAACTTTGGCGAATTTATATTCGCATGAAAAATACACGTATTTTTCGTGGGTTCTTGGTCATTATGAATTATTTTACGAGATAAAATCAATACAGAGCTAGCTCGTTTGAAACAATGTGAGACGCAATGTTAATGCTCAACCTTGATTAATAACGAGTGGGTAGTGCCCAATGCTAAACTCTCCATTACATAATTACTTCACATTTTTTGCTCTCGAAAAGCAAAAATATCGAAGAAAGAGTTAAGGCAGGAAACAGAGTGAATGGATCACTTAGACTTAGACCAATTATGAATGATCGCAAAATATCAAAGGTGCCAAAGTTGGCATTCATAATGCAATCGTAATATCAACATTGACGTGTGCAAGGGAAACCTGGACATGGAAAAAGTCGCACAAAAGTAGAATAAATGAGATCGCTAAGAAGAATTTGTAATAGAACGATGTATGATAGGGTAAGAAATGAGGACAAAAGGGAAGAAAGATGTAATTAACAATGTAAGCTAACACATTGAGGTGGCTGGCTACTGCCTACATGGGTAGAATGAATGAAGAACGACTAACGATAAAAATATGCAAACCTTACAGGAAAGGAATAAGAAGATGGGGACGTCCAAGAAAAAAATGGCACAACCACGTGAACGATATTCGAAAATGGTAAAAGCGTGAACAATAGACAAACTTCTAAGAGACAATGCATGAATGATGAAACGATATAAAATGTGGCGTTCGGTTCTCTCTGCCTACCCCGTGATGGACATGGCGTGAAGGTTTGTATATTTATGTATATTTTTTTTATGTTTGTGGTATAAAAGGCAGGTGAAGGCAGCTAGGAAGGGGTTTGAACTCGCCATCACTGGATTACTATACTAGCGCGATGCCCGCTCTGCCACCGATCCATCTTAAATTTCAATTATCTTTTACACAAACATTCAAAACACAATTTCCCAGAACTTGAGAGCAACTTTAAAGTTTGGACAGATGAAATCATAGAATAGAAAAGGACATATTATGTCTATAGAAAACCAATCGCCTCTTAGTTAATCCTTACATATTATTATATGATAACAAAGTTGTAGCTGTTTATAGAACACAAAATAGACCCCAGTTAACAAGTATATCCCGAATGCGATTCGGTCACTATAGACTCGATGCTCATTTTTTTAAATTAAATCTTGTTAACTATCCGATTGATCTTTAGTGCATTTTCCATGAAAGATTCAACACCTGATCGCAATTGCCTCCCCGATAATTTACAGGGAGAAATTTCAAAGTCATGAAGAAAAACATAGAAGTTTTGTAGGCGTTGTGTCTTAATTGTTTTTTTTTATGTCACTTTTTTTCATGTCGTCAAATGTCACATTTTGTCATTGAATGGTAGTAGATATTGCCTATAGCACAACACACAAAAATTCGAGTCGGTTTACTCAAGCAATCTTGGATTGTATATCGATTTGAAGTTGAAACCCTAATTGAATCATATTCAATTTGGAATACTGATTCAAAATTGAGTTGTTGAATTTTCATATTCTTTACGCGTATCTAATCATGAGGTTACACGTGCCATCAAATTGGAGAAGAAGCTTATTCGTGGCTTTCTTCTAGAAGCAAAGGGAGATCCTTTTGGCATGCTGTTTGTGACCCCTCCAACCCAGATTGCACATTGCATGCTAAACTTAGATTATATATGATACAGATACCTAGTCAGCGCAATGAATGTATGCCAACTAAAACTACGCTGAAACAGACGAATTTCTAGTATACGTACACCTACCGATACGCACACCTACATAATACGTAGACCAACCGATCTACCGCCTCACACACACATGTAAAAAAACTTGGCATACATTTAAATTCGAAATTTGTACTACACGCGGCTTATGTACATTATAATTCTATGATGCTAAAATATCAAATTCTTGCTCACCAGCTACAGGGTATATGTTACAGGCATGCCATGTAACAGATACACCTGCAAGCTAAATGCATGTTAATCTCCGGCATATATGATTTTTGGAGCTAAAAATGGCCTAAAAGAACGACGGGATCGACGGGAAGATGCGAGGCTTTGCTTGTAAAAAATCTTCCGGATATGATTTCAGATTTACATTATGTTTCAAATTTGAATTGAGATTGAAATTCTATATGATTCTGTTAACTTTTAGTGCTGATATTTATCTGTCACGTCCGCCTGTTGTCATAAGGTTTGAACAGAGAGGATCGGTATGCATCAAGAAAAAATCAGTATATTACAAAATTGTATTGCACAAATGCAGCAGACCAACATTACATACAACATGTAGATAACGACATACAATTTGTTCACAGGTAGGTAGTGTAATTAACAATTAATCCTTAATGTTATGTTATGTTAACAGTATGGAGACCATTGTAAGTTTGCTTAAGATCCGCTAAGCTATGGTTGAATGTTGGGCAATTCACCGCCATGTGAAGTATAGATTAATTAGCATCATGCTTTATTATTATTTGTACCGAGAGACGAGTCCATTAAAATATCTATGTAGGTACATACTTAATGTCTTACATACGTTCACATGCTCCTTATTACGAATTCAAACGATTATTTCAAAATATTTTTCCAGGTTTTATGTACCTACGATTGTCTACCACAAGATGATATTTTATAAAAAGATAATTACATTTGTTAAATTACTTAATTTGTTTGTTGTCTTTCTTTTAAACAAGATCATCCACAATACGTCCGTGAACTGTGTCAGAGAAAAAACCTCTCTGAGAGGCCTTCAGGAACGGCAGAAAATCGGCAGACAGTCACTAATGCGGCATATTATGACCAATGGATAAGACCTTATTAGTCCTTAAGTTTTTAACCATTTTTTTTATAAACACCGTTTATTTAAATTTTCAGTACATATGTTAGACATATTAACTATTTTATAACTATCAATGACTAACATTTGCCTTTTATATGCTAATAAAGTCTTCTTCTTCGTGCCCTATCGGGTCTTCCCGACGGTGGCGATCACTGCTGAGAAGGCATCTCTAACCGCCGCCGTCCGACGTCTCTGATGCCGGTCCACTCACGAATGTTGCGGGGCCATGACATCTGACGTATTCCTACTCTGAGGTGCACCTCTATTGCAGCCCTTCATAATCACTTGGAGCAGCCAGTACTTTTTGCCTCGCATAACGTCTTATTCCCTTAATTTCGTTTCAAAAATTTTCATCTGATGTTTTTTTAAAAATTGTCATTTGGTTGGGAGTTAGATATGAAACTAATTGCGCCACAAAGAGAGATTTTTTTTTAAATATTACTTCTCAAGCAACTAATAGTTACTTTGTCAAATACTAATATTACACGCATCCAATTGTGAGTTCCCAAATTCTGAAGACACGTTATTAATTGTTTGATATTAATTAAACAAATCCAGACTGAAAAAACGTTTAAAAACAGTCTCCATTGAGAATCTAATCCGGGACCTTTGGATCAGCAGTCAGATACCAAACAATTAAGTAGGTATTCATCGAAATATTTTCAAATGTTCAAATTAGACATATCATCGTCACAAATATTATTGTGTATGTTGTATTGATGTGATTTGTAGTAACATATATTTTTATTGACAAACTTTTTAACATCTCAATAGAGACGACGTTAGGATATTATAGAAAAACCAGGAACTCAAGGTACCTACAGCACTTACGAACTGTCATCGGCTGGTTTACGTGATCACTTTATGCGCTTGCGCAACGTTCAATTATGCCCTTCTTATTGAGTTCCCTTATCAATGTAATTTTTGAAAGTTCTATATATTTGAATAATGTGTACCTAACAATTCACCTGAAAATAAAACATTATAGCTCTAGCCATCTATGAAGTATCGAATAAACTCTTTTTGGATCTTCTATAACATCCTAACTCCGTCTCAATTAAGATGTAAAAAGTTTGTCAATTAAAATATCGTTTGAGTCCCTACGGAAAAAAATCCAATGTTTGCGTATATGCAAATAAAAAATCTTTGATAGTAAAATATAGTTTAATTTCTATTAATAAATTCTTTTTGTATTGCTTTTGGTATTGAAATATTTGTTTTTTTTTATATGTTAATTAATTATCTTTTTTAGTTTTGTTAAAAAAATTGTTTTATAGATTCTGTGAAAGTATTTTTATTTATTTATTTTATTTTAGGAAACAAAACAGCCATTACGTATTTTACATTAATAAAAAAATAGTAATAAAGAAAGTAAGCCAATTACCGACATTGTTCCACAGATTAATATAACAAAGACAATTCAAGCGAAAAAAGAAAATAAAAATATTTCTTAATATTTTTATGGCGTAAGTAAAGAACTGCTACTTTCTTAAGCACAAACTTCTAGATTAAATTAGGAAAGGAAATACTAATATTTTTTGTATAACATGTAATATTGATTTAAATAAAAAAAATTGAATTTTTTTTTTGTTTTTTAGATATGTTACAAAATAAACTAAACTTAATAAACCCATTGTTTTCAATGAAGCATACTTAATTCTCTCCCAGGTGTACTCTTGAAACATGTAAGTATTCTGAGAAATCACACTTATCTTCTTTTCCTCATCATTCTCTCATATTTGTTTTGGGGTCGGCTCTCTTTATTTTTATCCTCCATGCTTCTCTATCTTGCGCCATCGTTTCATCCAATTGTGCCCTTCTCAACTCCTTCTACATACCGCTCCACCATGTGAGTCTGGGTCGACCTCTACCTCAGCACTAGGATCATGCACTGCATGATCCACATGCCTCATAGCCATACCATCTTAACCTTGTTTCTGTTACCATTTCCGTCACTGGGATTACCCGAAGCTGCCTCTGATATGTTGGTTTCTCACTCTGTCTAACCTAATCACACCTCCGGATCACCTGAGCATTTTCATCTCGTTGGTGTGGAGACTTTCTTTACGGTCCAGCATTCGGCGCCATAAATCATTGCCGGTCTTAATGCCGTTTTGCAGACTGAGAAATCACACGTATGATTGTTAAAAATTCACGAAAGTACCAAATTCTGAGAATTCTCAAAGCAGCCATTTCCTTAAGCGAACAATAAATTGTATAGAAATGTTTAATAATTCAGTAAACAAGATTCGTGTCTTTGTATGATGATATCTTCCTTTAACAAATATATACCTACTCATGTTTATAAAGTTTCAAAAACATTATAAAATATTCATCTTTGTAATCCAATTCCACGTGTAACGTATTTATAATTCTGTCATTCATATTATATATAATGTACATTAATAATATAATTCAACTGAAGATTTGTTCCAGTGAATTTATTTATCTTAATAGATCGAGATCTTAACAGGCAATACAATACATTACTTGCATGTAACACATGAGATTCAACTCTCGATAACAATAGTATGTTTAGTTGATGCCAAACTTTAAACCCTCAAATCCAAATTATAGAATATTTAAATACATTTTGTTTTCAAGATAGGATAGTGTAGAGGTCAGTCATTTTTTCCTTCCACGAATATGTGAATTCTCTATAGCATTACAACCCTTGACGGGTCTTAACTGCCTCCAAGATCAGTCGCCACCCTCTTCTATCCAGAGCGGCAGTCCTCCAGTTCACACCGAAGACTCTGCTGATGGTATATGTAAGTGAATGAAACAAATACATAACAGAAGGTGTATGAAAGTAAAATTGATGCAGTAGAATTGAGAGGAACGTGTAATTAAACAATTTATGATAGGACGAGAAATGTAGAATATAAGATATTGCGAGAAGAAGTATGTATGTCTGGTAATCCAACTGTCGATTCGTTCAAGAGAATGAAATTCTTTTGAAGGTAGAGGCAGTTTAAATCCAAGACGCGTGTTTGAAGGAACACGATTGTATGCAGGGTCTATATTTTTCACGGCTTTTCCAACTTTGAAGTCAAAAAACACCAACTTAGAGGCTTCGCAGCATATATATTCCTTATACGGATTTACTTAGAATTCGGAGTAGAACATTTCGTGTGTCTGTGTGTGTGTCTCTGTGTGTCTGTGTATGAACATAGACAAATACAAAATCTCAAAATTATTTTTTAAAAAATTCCCGAGTTTCTCAAACATTTTTTTATTGAGAAAAATATTTTTTTATGATAAATTTATGTGTTTATCTAATTTGTTTATTTCGGCGTTTTTCAATTTTTTTAAATAAATATTGAAAATTAGACAGCTATACCGACAAATTTGTAATAAAAAAAGTTTGCGGGACCCTGTAACTTATTTATATAAATGAGATATCATATTTTTGTATATTTATACAAGATCTTTCTAAATTTTATGGTACCCCTGACTGGATCCAAAATTCAAAATTCTGAGTATAAAAATTGTGTAGGTCTAAAACTATCTTTATTTTCGGGCTCTGTACATTAAGTGGATCAAAAGTTATAAGGGGGGATGGACAAACAGACACACTATATGTTCTTCTCCGAATTCCGTTAATCCATAAGCACACATAACATATAAACTGCGAAACCTCTAAGTTGGTGTTTTTTGACTTGAAAAATATAAACCTGGTCATACAAATTTCGGGGATCTTAGCATTAAACTATTTCGATTTGTTAAGAGAAAGAATTTCTCTTGAACAAATCTATAGTTGGATTAAGCAGGCGACCCCTACATACATTAACTATCTATCTTAACCATATAATATTAACTTTTTTCAAATACATTTGTAATTTTTTTATAACATGAAAATCCACCATGGAAGCGAAAATGCATTAGAGATAAATTATTATTATGTATTAATTTTTATATATATTTGTTAACAAACATCATCTCTTAATTGTATGCAATTAAATTGTTTTATGGTATGAAATTTTTAATTACCTAATGCAACAAAATGTTCTTGATTTTATGATGAAATTCATAAAAAATAATAAAATAAACGCAGATTTCCTGATGTACTACACAATATGTAAATATGTATTTTAGCTTCTGCTAATTGCACATACAAATGTGTGTAATCTATCAAGATTAATTCATTTTTTATATGCACGTCAATCTTCAGTATAATTAAAAAGTTGAAACATAACTATTTTGACACTTACCTTGCTTTTACATATTTTATAAATTACTTTGTTTGTTAGTCGAATGTGTAATCAATGTTTTTATATTCATAATAACATAATATTTCCTGAAATGTTATTGATTTTAAACTCAGATTTAAAAAATATATTGATTTTTTGTTGATGTATTGGTACCTAATAGGAATTTTCGTTTATAGATAAGATTTTTTGTTGACGACGTTAGATATAATAATATGTAAAATAATTAGCTCCACGTATATCAGCTGGTAATTAATTGCATTTAAAAAATCCGTTAACACCACTAAAACAGCGGTCTTAGAAAGCTTATTTCTTGAATCTATCCAAATTCCTCAAAGAATTGGAAATATTTGATTAAAAACAATGTTAGATGGCACATTCTTTTGCACAGTTCTGAATATTGAAGACCATTAAGCATTCCTCATAGTATAATACTGTTCTGCAGTACATATATATATAGACAGTGGATTTTTGGATATTAGATAACTCTATATGAGATTGATACTGTCTCAATTCCATAAAAACACTGCTAAGTTCAAACCGGACTACATATATACTGATACATGGCACTAGAAACAGACTTCAGCTAAGACCGCCACAACCAAGAACGACACATGCGCAGCGTCAATATAGTTTTTTGGCACCAAGGTTTTATAGTAAAATAATGATGGATATTGAACAAAACATATCGCATGATGGGAAATATTTCAAAGACCTCATTACTCGTTGGCTGAAGCAGATTGGTAGAGAAGGATCTGCCTTGGTACTCTTAGATTTTTGAGATAGAGGTTTTAGAGTTTTTCATTTAGAGTCTATGTGATGTTCTAAATTAATGAAAAATGTGAAGAAAAAAAAAGAAAACAAATCATATGATCGCAGAGTAGCCATAGCAATGTTACTAGTACTGCCTCAGAATAGACTATGTCTAGCGAGGCAGTAAAATTTCCAAATGTGTGGAAGAAAAAAAATATCGTAAGTAGGTATAAATTAAATTGTATTATGTTCCTTTGTAATATTTATACTATTGGAAATATATTTTATTCATTCATGCATTCAGTATAGTTCTTTAAAAATATGTTATGTGATATCATTTGCCAAGTCCATATTACATCTCGATGCTCGTAATACAATTTGCAACCTATGAGGCTGTTTTTGTTGTGAAATTTTTTATTCTTCAATTAATTTTCTTGTTCTATGTCGAAATCGATACTGCAGTTGCATTATTTATGGCTATAAACTTATAAATATTATAACGTTGTTCATCATTGGTCTATGTGCCATATTTACTTTCCTGCCGGCACTCTTCTTTCGATATCTCTATCCTGTGGTCCGTTTTGTTAGACACACCGTCCAGATACAAATCATTCTCAACTTGTTTAGAATCTGCATTCTAGACTATTATGTTGCAGATAGCTCTTCTAACAAAAAATAATGCATGTTAAGGTTTCTTTATAGTAAAAACCTTCCAAACATAATTGAATCCTTGAATCCATTCACTAAATAAAATTACTATTAGTATTTTTAAAATAAATTAAACACTTGTTTTTCTTTCTACATTTATTTTTACTCTCCAGAACGACCGTTTCGCCTGGTGAAGGCCTTTTCAACTGGTGAAGTACATGGTGTGGTTTTTTCTTATATACTATTACATTAGATGGAATTTATACAAAGCAAAAAAGGTGGGTGGTTGTTACAGAAATGGATATAATTCTTAAACTGTAACAACCACCCACCTTTTTTGCTTTGTATAAATTCCATCTAATGTAATAGTATATAAGAAAAAACCACACCATGTACTTCACCAGTTGAAAAGGCCTTCACCAGGCGAAACGGTCGTTCTGGAGAGTAAAAATAAATGTAGAAAGAAAAACAAGTGTTTAATTTATTTTAAAAATGGAATTCTACATAGTAAACGCTGTCAGTGTAAACAAAATTAAAAGTACTATTAGTATGTTAAGATAAATGATGATTATAACCATTAAATGTTTACACATTCATCAATAAGTATGGAATAATTAAGTAACTACTTTACCTGGCCACAAATTACGATTTAATATTCTCACACATGTTGAGTTATTGGTATTGTAGCCTTGATTGATAGAAAATTTATATTGGATTCATGTACTTACATTTGTTCAGCTACTTGTTGAGAGCTCTTGAAGAAATCGTGCCTCCTTCATTCGATATGTAAATTGATCGACCATTTTCCTGGTCATCTTCAACACCACGACCTGCCATCTGACCAGAGGTCATATTGTACATGATCACGTGTTGACAGACAGTGGGAATATGTAATTAACTTAATCAAAATATACAAAAAATGTACATGTTCATATATTTTTTTTTAAATAAGAATGAATGGCTCGAGCATGTCAATGAATATATATATCTGGGAAGCATGTTTCAACAGAATAGACGACCTGATAAGGAAATCGAAAAAATAGTTATGGCAGGAAACCGCCGCCGTACGGAACAATTCGCCGACGTCTCTGATGCCGGTCCACTCACGAATGTTGCAGAGCCATGACATCTGACGTCTTCCTATACCTCAGTGTCCTTCTATCACAGCCCTTCATAATCACTTGTAGTTTTCCAGCCTGTACTTTTCACCTCGCAAAATGTGATACAAATATGATATTTTTCGTCGCTTTATTGTGTCACCCAGCTCGCGCTCGTCATTCGCTCTCCCGAGTACCACATGTTACACTTTATAGACCCGGGAAATTTCCAACATGCGGCGACGCAGGCACACTTCAAAGGCCTCTAGTCAGTTAAGCATATTAGAGCAGCTAAATATAATCAAGTCTTTGAGCATCTCTGGGTAGATTTTGAAGCATTAATGATGCTCAATCAGTTATAACATAAATATGAACATAAAAATTAAGATTCGTGTTAAAAAAATCAGAAAATCAGCAAATTGCATTATGCAAAGACCTTCACTTTCTAGTATATCGTAAGCAATACATGAGGAATTAATGAAAATCAATAATTATCTCGAATTAAAGTTATACAAATACTGTTAAGAAATTATTTTTCTTAGGTAACTTGCATTGCTACACAATTGCTGAGACAGTGCAATAATATGCAATTATTCATATGTTGTATCTATATAAGTATTCATATTCCATCCATTATAGCAAGACTCTACGTAATATATAACAAATAAAATATTTACCAAGGAAAATCTTAAATTCCTTCAACTTTTTGCACAATAAAACAATATTTTATGTATTTATTTTAATTGTTTGCCTCACCGAAAACGAACCCGTAATGAGGCAAAGCAGGAACGAATATAATAATCCAACTGTAGATTCGTTCATGAGAATTCAATTCTCTTAATAAATCGACATTATTAAGCCAATGCGTGTACGAAGGAAAATTTTGTATGGTGTAGTGGACTTTTTGCATGCTAATAACACCAACTAGAGGCCTCGCAGCATATATGTTCCCATACATGGATTTATTCAGAATTCGGAGTAGAACATTTTATGTGAGTTTTGTGTGTGTGTGTGGCTATGTGTCTGTGTCCCCGTCCCCCCCCTTATAACTTATGATCCGCTCAATTTATAGAGCCCAAATTTTCAGAATATATAAACAGTTATAGTTCTACAAAACTTTTATAATCAGAATTGTGAATTTTTGTTTCAGTCAGGGGTTCAACTTTTGAATTTTTACTTTATTTTTCCATATATCTCAGAAACCATAAAAGCTAGAACGCTGAAAATTTGTATAAAGATAGACAAATACAAAATCTCAAATAAGTTTTTTTTTTAATTCCAGGGTTTCTCAAACATTTTTTATTAAGAAAAATATTTTATTTATGATAAATTTATGAGTTTAACTGCCTATATATCCATTTTTTTTTTAAATATCGAAAAAAGCCCAAACACCGTAACTAGATAATTTAATTTTATACAAAAAATATAAACATTGTATTTGCACATCTTAATTTTTTTTAAACAATTTTAACAATTGAATTTAGTGACGACATCACTTCATACAATTTGTATGGTAGTCGCCTATACACAATATGTAAGAAGACTTAATAGTTTGATACTTAAATCTCCAAACATACATACATACCATCATACTGTTTTCATATTCTGTGTAGGAAAAACAGACTGACCTCCATACTATCCTATCCTGACAAACATACCTACATGTTTTATATAGAAAATAAAATATATTCAAATATTTATTAATTTGTGTTGTTTATAGTTTGGTACGTATTCTTTGATTATGCATACTATCGCCATCGACAGTTGGATCTCATGTGTTACATGCAACTAGTAATAATAAGTGGCGAGTTTATATTGTATATTTGCATATGGTATCTTCTTACAACTAACGAGTATTTCTAGCCCAGAGAAGTATTATTAGCGTGAGAAATAATTTTAAATAAATTTCTCCTCTAGGTACTGGAGATCGAACATAGGCCGCCCGCATAGAAACCAAACGGCTTAGCAACTGTACCACAGCATTATAATGTGTCATCTTTATTTACAAACTATAAAAACAAATAAAATGGAATACATTATCCTATTTTATGAACGCAGCATGTTCGACTAAGCAATCACATAGGTATATTTAGTATAATTTTGTTATACAGACTATCGCCATCGACAGTTGGATCTCATGTGTTACAAGCAACTAGTTATAGAATTATCAACTATACAGAATGAAGTGATTTCAATATACAAATCAGTCAATATTACACAAGTCTATTTTATTTTTTAATAATTGAATTGAGTTGCCTCTCTCAAATATGTTTCGATTTGGTTAAACTACACCACTCCATTGTACTTTTGTGTAGTATCTAGTGTTGTGCAAAACTAGTATGTCTTAACGGGGTACACAATTGACCCCTCTAAATTCGTCGTAGAAATCCATTATACATTTTAAAGAATAAAAAACTGTTTTGGATTAAGATAAGATTATCAAGACTAGTCAAAAATGTAGGATGACATGCATGGCTATAGAGACAATCAATCAAATCCATAGGTGTCCTTAATCGTTATCAGAATTGTATTATTCTTGCTTATTTACAAAACAAGATAATTCATAAGATGAAATAAAACTTATTCCATTCAATATCTTCCTGTTAAGTCCTGCGTGAGGTTCCCTGTAGTGACGCGGTGTCAGCTGTCCTACCATCTATTGGGAGGACGTAATGGATGTCTGTTTTCTTGTGCAACATTACCCCTGGCAACTTTGACGGTTCTTGAATCTGTCTTTCTCGACACGTGTTCGTTACAGAACCTTTATATTATCTGATGCTATATGTGGTCTGTTTTATTGTACGGATTCGAGACGTGGACCTTGAAAGTCAGTATGATGAACAGACTGGAAGCATTTGAAATGTGGCTCCATCGACGAATGCTCAGAATTCCCTGGACAGATATGGTAACCAATATAGAAGTCCTAAGGCGAGCTAGAGCAAATAGGGAAGGTACGAAAAATCTCGTACCTGGGTCATATGCTGCGTGGAGATAAATATCGCCTTCTCCAGCTCATCTTGGATGGCAAGATTGAGGGACGCCGAGGAACCGGCAGAAAACAGATGTCCTGGCTGCGCAATGTGAGAGAATGGACCGGCATCCGGAGTGTGGTGAAGCTGTTCCGAGCAGCCCAGGACAGGGAGACATTCGCCGGAGTGATCGCCGATGTTGGGGGGACCCAACAGGGCACTTAAAGAAGAAGAAGAAGAATAGTATCTGTAAAAAATGAAATCGATTATGCCTTGTGCCAGGATCACCGTTTTGGCTGACTAGGCCCTAATCAGCTGGTGGAACCATATATAATTAGAACCATAGTCAATTCATAAAACCACATTCAATTAAGTAGAAAACCACAAACACCCTCAATAACGTCAGTATTGACATTTAAAAAGTATTAAATATTTGGGCATTCATGTCTGTGTTTACATTCCATAAAATAAAATGCCTTCTACTCTGTCGACCCCACCTTAAGGTACAGTCAGACGTCAATAAATAAATTCATAAATCGCTAAACCAAGCTATGACAGTATCCCGGGCATAGAAAACTATGGACGTTGAAACCATATCATATGGCTTCCCACTCAGAGGTTATGTTGTTTGTATTCTATGGTCATAATTTTCTCTATGGCGTTACTGTCTTGTCGTTGACACATCTAACTCCCTCGTGATCAATTTGTTTGTTGTTAGGCAGGGAAAAGTGTTTAATAACGGAGAAAAGAGATAAAAAGCAATTTTCAATTCGAATGACGATTGTAAAATTCACTATGCAATGTCGACGCAAATGCCAAAACATCTCGCCTTCCTATCCAGTCTTCTTCCTATTCATTTTTTGCTAATCCCACGTTATGACCATATAAAACTGCCATATATATATGGCCATTTTGTCATAGCGTCTGACTCTACCTTTAGGATATCCTTAATTTCACAGAGCCTTTGTATTGAAGCATAAGGCGGTAAATAATAGTAGGTAAGTTGAATGTACATACGTAGGCGACAGGTAGGTGAGTTCTAATCTAAAATTAGAAATTGGGATCTGATTTGAGATTCACGAGTAAGCCAGCTGATTTCTGTGTTTCTTACTCTATCACGAAGGGTTTTGTCATCGATGCTCCACTGGTTCGAATGAGGTTTAAGGTACGGACCTTCAATATGTAGGTTCCTCAAAAATGTATCTAAAAGGCTATTTTTTAAAACGAGACAACATAATTTGACATCCGCTTTTACGAAGCATTCGCTACCGATACGCATTAATCTTATTTCTTATTTACATAGTTTCTTAAGTTTTAACTCTCGACAAGTTTAACCAACGACGATCGTTTAATTTACCCAAGATATTAAGACACAACTGAAAATCTCACAGTGCAATGTTTGATTTAGTATTTTAATGTTTAATCAAACTGTATATTTAGTTCTCACAAAGTAGGTAATAGATTGTCAACAATAGATTGTATATCAATTTGAATGTCAGCACTTGTGTAAAACTAATACAAATTACACAATTGTTTACATACATATTTTAATTAATTTGATTTTCGAGATATTTCTCAATTTCTTACCATTTGCAATCGATTTTAAAAATAACATTTGAATTAAACCGTGGAAATCTCTAAGACACAATAATTAATACACAAAGTAATATTAACATTATTTCTCTCCTTCTTTTCTCTTCATCCGTATGAGCAGCGTCTAAGGCTGAAGTCTTTTGTCAGCCAGTCCACCGCCTCCGATCTTGCCTCGTGAATATCCCGGATGGTGCCGTTAAATTCCCTGACCTGGCATTTCCACATAATGTCATATGTAGGTATACTCAACCCCACATTCACAATCTGGGCTCTGTATCTTCCTCTATCTCTATTTTGATGTACCCATGTTTTATGTGGCAGGTCAAACCCTGGTACTCGGGTTGATGGGTCCACTATTTGTTACATAAAAAGTTGTCATTCGTCATGAAGTACAGAAGTAGTAGCTTTGAAACCGCTCGCATATATAATTACCATCTTTTCTCATGAGGATAAGAACGAGGGAGAGATGCTTACTAACTCCTCAGATATACCTTCACCGCTGGACACCTACTCCAAGTTACGCATTCTCGATCTCGTGCTCTCTGAATCCACCTTAATCCTGCAACTGGGATCATGTCTCCATTTGAGGATTTCAGTTTTCTTGACTTTTGTTATAATCATTAGAACTAAAATATTGATTTCAGAGCTCTTAGTCACTTCACATGGATCTGAAATCTTAGACAGTCCGCGAGTGTGAATCTTAATTCGCACTTGTCGAATGTTCTTTTTACACATTAAGCCTTCTACACAGATCTTGGTATCTAGATGGTTCGATGAGCTTTTCTTCATGCTGTGCATTATTTTTTGTTGTTGTTTATTAAATAGTTCTTCGAATAGACCGATAATAATCCCCATATGCCGAACGGGTGGTAGTAAAAATTGTTTATTTTTACCTAATTTTATTTGCTATATTAACGAAACCAAATTTGTTTTGATTTGTCATAGTATAATATTCGTGTAATACGAACAAAGAAACCCTTTACAGATAATCGTGACTTTTCATTCTTCAAACTGAATGGTCCGGTTAGCCTCCGTTTATATGTACTTAATATTATTAATATCTCTAATTTATGACTGTATAGATCTTTTATAGGGTACTTACTTATTCATCATATTAATTCAACTGTATGATCTTCAAACTAATGAATAGTCCCGGATATATTTAGTACTTAGTAAGTAACCTTAGCTGCCCACGTATAGTCGATTTAATAGCCAAATGAATGATTTCTTATTTTTAAGTATCTATCATTTGTATAAATGATACAAAATGTATTGCAGATAATATTATTAGTATCATTATTTCTTCTTGTGCTGCTACTTATGGAGGTTGGTGGCATCACACCAAACTTATCACAACCTTATGCCAATCTAATCTGCCTTAGCTTTTTAAACATTTCTTTTTCGCCCCATATCCCATCATCCCTCTAAATTTCCCTCCATTTAAAGTACAAATTTTCTCACCACAGTATATGTGGCCAAAGTGCTCGGCTTTGCGTTACTACTTGACAATGGTAAGCAACTTTCTATTTCTCTCCATCATATTTAAACACTTTCATTGGAGTCTATCGACTGATCGAATGATTATTAAATAATTAAGTTTGTCGACAATAACCTCAAAAAACAGATTTGGTGGTTAGTTTTCCAAAGATTATAATTAATTTCTTCGGTGTCATTCTAATGTAATAATGTTCAAAATTTTCACACAAACTGGTCGATTGTTTTACTTGTTAATTTTTGGTTAGAATATAAACAATTTATAGAAGTACTCCACACGACCCGATAGTTATTGAAATATTCTTAGTATAAAAAAATACAACATTTGCAGAACTTTTCTAGGAAGATATGCAAAAACGACACACGACCAAATATGCAAAATCAAAATAAGATCAACACCGTGATTTCTTTTTCTCCTCAGCCATAGTTCCACTGCTCGGTAAAGGCTACTGTAAGGTTTCTCCATAATATGTCTCTACTTCACTCTTTTCAATTATTATTTTCGAGTGTCACTCTTAAAATTTCCATGTCCTGTGAAAAATTGAGAAGTCCAAAAGTCGAGGACAACCCAGGAAGATTTAAGTCGATTCCTCACGTCAGGAAAAAATATGTCCAAGGCTGTCTTAATCATATTTTCCGTCTGTCGTCTCAAAATGTAGCCATATCCTGATATTAGTTCCTTTTGTCTTCCGACGAGCAGCCGCTCCGAGGATGAGGAGAGCTTGAAGCTCTTAAACGTTCCCAATGTGGGGTAGGTGGCAGCGGAATTCCTCTCCTCTCAATACCATCTCCTCACCAGCAGCTTTTCGGTACATGATCCAAGCTTCGATTTGCCGGGCCCCCACGTTTGAGGTTGGTGTCTTAGGGGTAGTGGTATGAAATATGCTTGATGTCTTAGGGGTAGTGGTATGAAATATGCTTGATGTCTTAAGGGTAGTGGTATGAAATATGCTTGATGTCTTAGGGGTAGTGGTATGAAATATGCTTGATGTCTTAGGGGTAGTCGTATGAAATATGCTTGATGTCTTAGGGGTAGTGGTATGAAATATGCTTGATGTCTTAGGGGTAGTGGTATGAAATATGCTTGATGTCTTAGGGGTAGTGGTATAAAATATGCTTGATAGTAGTCTTTGTGTTGCCCGATGAACAGGACTTATAACGTTCCCAACAGAGTGGGACAAGAAATTGCGAAAATCCCCTAAAACACCATCTGGGATATACAAGCAGAAATTAAATGTAAAATGATAATCTGCCATAATGATGTATTTAGATCCTTTGCCAATGTCACTCGTTAAAAAGTGATATATCTCTCATACAATAATCAATAAAGTTACGTGTGTAGTGTAGTAACGTACATATGATGTACTATCTATATTTGTGAGAATGTTTGACCTTAAGAATAATAATAATATTATGAATCCAACCAAATATCATAAATTATGTGTAATTGTACTGCAATGAGATAATGTATGTACTTCAATATACAGAAGGTGCTCAATTTGTTATGCTCAACACAAGTTTTCAAGTAAATCTGTTACAATACTTTTTGTTCTTTATACATAATTTAATTCCATAATTACATACATTTTTTTGGATGTATTATTACATGTTGCTGTGCGAAGCAGCAGTTAAAATTTAGTTTAACATCTCACACACTTCAGCAATGAGGTCTACCACCTATTACACCTTTTAGATGTGACAAGAATAGTGTGAGGGTTTGCATGAACGTGTCGCACTTCCTTTTATGAGATAATGCACACCTGCAATCCTGGCGATGGATACTTCGTGTTGTTTTATATGCCGCGATGGTATTTATGTAGTAGATTTAAAAATTATAAAATTTTAAAAATTAGATGGGTCGATGGCAGAGCGGTTAACGCGCTGGGCTAGCAATCTAGTGGTCGTGAGTTCGAATCCTGCCTCGACCGATTTCGTTCACCTATAGCACAAGCATTTATGCTTATTTTAGGGAACGTAGGAAGATGTATATGTACTTGTTTAACAAGGACATATTAATTTACTATTAAAAAAAAATAAACTCTCATTGTTCGATTAAGTATAAAAATATTCGTGTGGAGCTCGTGTATCAAAACAATTTCAATTATGAATGCACAACTCAATGAATTCACAAATTATAACTGACTTTTTCAATGTGTTGGGTATGATAATTTGAGCCCCCTCTGTAGGTATATCTGTTTGATGTCTGTTAAAGTATTCACATTCACATCACATCATATCACATCAGTTCACATCGGATACTGTAGATAATGTACATACAATCGTGAATTTCGCAACATACCTAAGTTTAAAATATTCCTGACACAACCAATTACATCCTCCCACGAGTAGTTTCGATGATTTATATAATTTTAAACTCACTTTTGTCCGTTAGGATGCATCTCAATGAGTGCCTAGTTTAATGGCTAATTTATCTAATTCACTTTTTGCAAACATCTCTGACACAGCATCCTTGATCCAGTTATTCACACAGACACATAATACATACATAAGTACATACAATGTACTTGTTTGTTACTTTACACTGCATGACTAATAACGAAAAGTTTTGTTTTTGATTCCTAGAAATTTTTTTTTTATTTGTATATATTTTTTGTCATTTTTTATTATCTCAATATAGACGAAACGGAAATATAAATTTATAGAAGATCCAGGCACCAGAGAGCTAACGGCCTGTCATCGGCTGTTTTATGTATGTAATCACTTTAAGATAATTTTTTATTTGTTTATTTATTTTTATTTATTTATTTATTGATTTATTTATTTGTACATTTATTTATTTATTTATTTATTTATTTATTTATTTATTTATTTATTTACATATTTATTTATTTAATTATTTATTTTTTATTTATTTATTTATTTATTTATTTATTTATTTATTTATTTATTTATTTATTTATTTATTTATTTATTTATTTATTTATTTGATTGGTATTTTTTTTAATTTTTTTCATTTGACCATACATCTAGAAGCAATTTACAATTCATAAATAGTATATAAAATAGTATTTTTAAAAAAATAATTTGCAAGATTCGATGATTAAGAAAAACAATTACAATAATAGTTAATTATAAATTCACGAAACAAAAGAAATGATGAAATCACTATATTCTATATAAAAAGCTAAAAATTAGGAAGAATTAAAAATGTAAGAAAGAAAAAGGAAAAATCTAGAGTAAATTATTAAATAGAATGAATAAAACATTAATCAAATTTATTTTTGGACGAAATATTATGACGAAGTATGACACCCCGTGGTAGGGGGGTGTAGTGCTCTAAAAAAAACGCGCCTTTATACTGTGACAGATCAGAGTTTAAAATGTCCAATTAATTAGAATCAATTAGAATAAAGAGATGAATCATATTCACTCTCAAACGGACATTACTAATATACACAAAGTTTACGGTAAAACGAGTTAAATAATTAAATAATAATAAATATTAAGTGTTAGCGAGTGTGGTGTCGGTCACATCCCAGCATTTTTTTTTTGTATATTATATTAGACGGTGATCAACAAATGAACAGGCTAGGTACGATTGGTTAGTAACCTTGATAATAATTGTTTATAGTAATCCTCGTATGTTTCGGTCAATCACTCATTTGGACAGTGGCGTAACCATAATATATTTTAGGGACCTGGTTTATTCACATTTTTATTTTCACTTTATACAATATTGAGATTTCGTTTCTACATCACTTTAACCTATAAACGTTATTGTCGTTACTTTATTATTATGAGGACAACTTACTTGTTACTTTAATAATAATATTCACTATATTTATCATTTCTATTTTATTTTGTAACAAACATTTATATTCTTTTATGTAAATGCTATGTAAATATGAGCGTAGAAATAACATATAGTAAATAGTTTATTATAAACGCATGCTCTATAGTTTGTTCCATAGTTATTATTCATAAAATAACTAAACAACCCCACCGTTGCGTTGGTTAGTTTTTATTTTACTGATTATTCCGTGAAAAAACTGAATAACAACGATAAAATCCTTATTTATTTTAGGACACATGGCGAGCCATTTCTCAACTATTCCAACTTACCAATGCCCCTGAGTCAAATCGAAACTGCTTAACGATATCGCCAAACGCTATTTTTTTTGTTTGGGATTTGACCTTTGTTGTTTGTTATTGTAGAAAAAAATTCTACAACAAACGTCAAATCCCATACAAAAAAAATAGCGTTTGGCGATATCGTTAAGCGTTTTCAACTTGACTCAGGCCCAATGTCTCTAGTTCAGGGGAGAAAGATTTGCGTAAGTAAACATACATATAACATTTTCCAATAAATTCAATTAAATCTGTTTAGTTCTATCAATACCCGGACCTAACATCGGAATATATCCTGTGGGATAGTTGCCACCCAATGGTGTCCTCTTATAGATCGGAGCTCCTTTTATAGATATGGCTCATTAACATCATACATATTTAAATTTGTGAGTGCCCTAAATAATTAATAATAATACCTAATTTAATTCCGGGGCCTTTTCATTTGCATTATACATTTGTTCTGTCAATGATTTATCAAACACAATAATTATAATATAACGGACATATCGAAACGATGTTAGTAGATATTATGTAGATACATTTTGTAGTTCATATTTATAATGTAATTCATTTCATTTTCGTCGTGATTTCATTGAATGCAAGAATCATTATGTAGGTATCTTAAATTGCATCAATACAACACAAAAACATATGTGCTTTTTTATATCTTTGAGATCATTACCCTTGAGATGAATAACATCGTTACAGTTTATATAAAAAATAATATCAAGTAATCAATTTACCACAACGTATTGAAACATATAATTTTATAATTCAAATTGCAAGACATTTTATCAATAATTGTGGAACATTTTAAAGAATTTTATTTATTTTGCGTGCGACCGATCATGACGAATGCTGTGGAAACGCGAGCTGACGTTGGACGAACCAAGGGGATCACTGGTTTTAAGGCCAATCACTGGAGAAACTCTCCGAGATCATGTTCCCAATATTAAAATAAGAAAAACATGTGGAATAGAAGACATCGTTCAGTAGAGTAGATCCAGAAGTAGACATTGGAGGGACCACGTAGCCATAATGGACAGTGATAGACTTGCGTATATAGCAGCAAATTAAATCCCATCTGATTGCCTTTTACCCATAAGACCGCCCGAGAGATGAAAGGATAGTTGGATTTCGTCATATCAGACGGCATAGTTTTTGAATAACAGACCAATAGGTCTACTAACGAAAAGAATATGAAGTTTTTTTTTTAATTTTGTCAATACTGACGGTGTTGAATATGTAGAATTCTATAATAATGGGTATTTTAAATCAAACAAATGATTTAGTCTACATATATATTTTTTCCTGAATCCAGGACGACCGTTTCGGCTTATTAGGCCCTTATCAACTGGTAAACATAGAAACTCTGCTTTTTCTTATACACTAAAATTCGGTACATTTTTGCAATTAAAAATATATAATATGTAGACCAAAACATATGTTTGATTTAAAATACCCATTATTATAGAATATAAAGTATTTATTTTAATACGTTTTGTTCAAACCACTGTTTTAGAAGCGATCGCTTCTTCCAAGACATTACGACAGTATGTAATTGATTCTCTTTATCTAATCTTGTAATAGAACGATGTATGACCGGGTAAGAAACGAGGATATAAGGAAAGAATTTAATATGAAGAAAGATGTCATTACTAGAATGAAAGTGAACACATTAAGATGGTTTGGTCACATGGGGAGAATGAATGAGGAGCGCCTGACGAAGAAAATATACAGAGCGGAAAGGAATGGAATGAGAGGTCTGGGACGCCCAAAAAAGGGATGGCACGACCATGTGAACGAAATTTTGAAAGACGGAAATGTTAGAAGTGTGAGCAATAGACGAACATGTATGAGACGATGCATGAATGTGGATGAGGCGAGGGATGCGTGCCAGGATAGAAAGATGTGGCGTTCGGTTCTCTCTGCCTACTCCGCAAGGGACATGGCGTGATGGTATGTATGTATGTATGTATTCTCTATATCTGTAAAAAAAGCGAAAGAGGCAAATTTTACGAGACAAGATGTGAGGCTATGTGTTGCGACACTTGGATCTCCCAAACATCATCTTGGAGGGAATGGTTTTAGGAACAACTGGCGGAGTATCTAATCATGCGAAGACATGAAGTGTAACTCCTACAAAGAGTTGAAGAGAATCGCTGAAGACCAAAGAAGAGATGCATCGCTTTGCTGCCAACCAATCTCCAAGATTGAAACCAAAGAAAAATACCAATTTTGATACGACTTGTCAAAAAACCATAAATTTTCATTACAACTATAGGATTTCATACACAGAGTAAAAATACACAGAGCTGACATAAGCTAGGACTTTAGGCCAGGAGATTGATACATAAAGTAAGGTGGAACGGGTTGTATCTCAAACAATCCAATATTTAAATATAAATCAGATACCACAACAAAACGTGAGCGTAACAACAACTGTGTGTGGAAAAACGATCGCAAAAATGCAAAAATTATGTGCAATGATCACTCGATGATATATCGTCAACATTGTTTTTTTTTTTTTTTTAACATGTCTACGTAGGGGACGCAAGCTATTAGGATTTGGGTCCATTTTACTCTTCCGAAGAAGCGCACTACGTAGCGTTGGGAGGGGTTTGCAATCTAGAAAAGAGTTTATTAATTCGGATTTTAAAAAGACCCGGGTTGTACGAAGATGGAAACACAGAATTCGGAAGATCGTTCCACAGTCGGGCTGCTGTGTTAATAAAGGAGTTCGAGAAGCGACTTGTTCGTATATGTTGAAGGTCCACTGTGAATGGATGCTGCGATTGAGTGAAGCGAGTGACTCTGTTGCGAGTGGGTGGAGGAGGGACCAAAGATGCAAGTTCTTCTGAGCAATTCCCGTGGTAGTATCTATAGAATAAACTTAAAATACCGACTCTGCGTCTGTGTTCTAGTGATTGCAATCCATCAGTCAGTGATGGATCATCAATCAGACGTATAGCACGCCTTTGGACAGCGTCGAGGGTATTCAGTAGGTGATAACAATGATTGTGATAGTTCTTAAAAGTATTGTTTATTTTAACATTGATATCACCATAAGCCATAAGTACAAAATGTTAAATTCTGCTATGTTGTGTGGCCCATCTATCTATCTTCTAAATTGAATTCATCTACCATTACTCTCAATATGTGTTTTCGGGATTTACAACCTTTTTCAGGTGGGTGAAAAATATAGTTGAAAACAGACATTTTTGATTTTATCCTGATATTAATTTTGAATCTCTCGTTCTACGGAGGTCTGATTGATATTGGACTGCACCGGTAACCATTGAATTGGGGTCGATTTTATGGTAGGTATACATTATAGTAGGTATACATTGTAGGTAGGTATACATTTATGGCGTGGAAACATGGACACTTAGGGAGTCAGAGCGAAAGAGGATCGATGCTTTCGAAATGTGGTGCTGGAGGCGTATGCTGCGCATCCCATGGACAGCCAGAAGAACCAATGTGTCAATTTCAGACGAGCTAAGGATTGAGGATCGTCTATCGACGATATGTTACAGACGTATCCTTCAATTCTTTGGACACATTGCCAGAAGAGAACCAGACTGCCTCGAGAAGCTTGTTGTGATGGGCAGCGTGGAGGGACGGAGATCTCGTGGTCGCTCACCGACCAGATGGAGCGATTTGGTTAAGTCCACAATGGGGTCTTCGGTGACTGGTGCTCTGCGTTCAGCCCAAAACAGATTGTCATGGAGGCGGGCCATACGTGTGGCGACAGACTACAGCCGCTATCCTCAGTCATGAGGAAAAGGACGAATGAAGATACATTATAGTCCTCATGGTCTTAATTGTTTTATCGATCTCACCACAGTGGTCGCTCCTTCCCCATGTCGGGAAACAGTTTTCTGTTGAGATGTATAAAAAAGCCGTTGCTGATGTACTCAATGTTGACAAAGTCTTTCATTCTTTCTATGTGATGGGCAGGAGCCCATCTCCACTTTTGCATAGATATTATCTCAACCACTAATAGATAAAAAATAATATTCATCGTAATAAAAATCATTAAAAACTAAAATAAAACCACCACTTCATATTAAAATTTTCAACAAATCGTTATTTGGATTGATCAATCAACAATAATTATGACCTTTATACAATTCTGTAACGGCGGTATACCTCTATATTAATTTATCTCATGTATCACGGAGGCTGTATAAAATATCTGGCAATTATTATCGAGAGATGAAGAAATATTCGCTGATACAAAATAAATTGCAAAAAGCTACCAAATCTGTGTATTGTACATAGGTACATTAGTGTGTTAATAGCCAAAATATAATAGAGATCTATGTACTATGTATGTAGGTGTGGGTATATATTACCGTTTAACCTAATTCCCACAAAAACAATATATTATCAACTCAATGAATTTTTGTAATATTAAACTAATGCTGGTTAAAAAAATGAGTAGGTTGAGGCCAACGACATACTCTTCTCGTTGTCTTTGAGATGTCTACACAATATTTTTTAATTGTATCAATACAATCGAATATTTTTATTATTGCATATGCGCAAACATTGGATTTTTTTCCCTGTCGGGAGTCAAAGATATTTTTTAACAGATTTTTAATTATCTCAATAGAGACGAAGTTGGAATATTTATTGTAGGAGAACTGGGAAATCAAGGCACCTACAGGGGTGACTTCTATGCGAAAAATGCATTGTCACCTCAGATATAAGAATTGTAGCTTTCATTATTTACAAAAAAAAAACAATTCTCTCAATAGATGGCGTTACAACAAAATAAATAAAAAATAATAAGATTGTTGTTCATAATTTCACCCATAGATGGCTATAGTAAAAATTCCTTATTTTCAAGCGAAAAGAATTTCAGTATTACAATATATAGAACTTCCAAAATTGAATTGATAGGGATCTCATTAAAAAGACATAATTGGTGAACGTTGCGCAAGCGCATAAAGTGATCACGTAAACCAGCCGATGACAGGTCGTAAGCCCTGTAGGTGCCTTGATTTCCCGGTTCTCCTACAGTAAATATTCCAACTTCGTCTCTATTGAGATAATTAAAAATCTGTTAAAAAAGTATCAATACAATATTTTTATTTGACAAACTTTCATCATTTCAAAAGATACAGGAGTTGGGATATTATATAAGTACCAGGAAGAAAAGGCACCTACAGGGCTTACGACCTGTCATCGGCTGGTTTACATGATCACTTTATGCGCTTGCGCAACGTTCACCAATTATGCCTTCTTATTAAGTTCATTTATCAATGTATTCGAATGATGTGTAACAATTCACCTGAAAATAAGGAATTATACTATTGCCATCTATGAAGTAACAAATAAACCTTTTTGTAACACCATCTATTGAGAAATTAGTTTATTTGTAAACAGTAAATTATTGTTTACAAATATTTTAAATAATTGGATTTTTTTGCCTGTCGGGAGTCAAATAATATATATTTATTTTATGAACGAGTGACTCTATTGTGAATGGGTGGAAGAGGGACCAGGGATGCAAGTTCTTGATAGGACGACCGATACGATGGCCTCAGCCGAAACATTCGTGCTGTCAAAAGGAATATATATATATATATATATATATATATATATATATATATATATATATATATATATATATATATATATATATATATATATATATATATATATATATATATATATATATATATATATATATATATATATATATATATATATATATATATATATATATATATATATATATATATATATATATATATATATATATATATATATATATATATATATATATATATATATATATATATATATATATATATATATATATATATATATATATATATATATATATATATATATATATATATATATATATATATATATATATATATATATATATATATATATATATATATATATATATATATATATATATATATATATATATATATATATATATATATATATATATATATATATATATATATATTATAATATTTTTATCTCGGTTTTCCCGTGTCAGTAGGTCTTGACTAAGACCATTTGTCTTCCGACGTTTCGCCTGAATATCACCAGGCATTTTCAAGGACTTAACGAAAAGCACGCGCGCGACACACGTCTACTCATGACAATATAAAAACATTAACCTCATATTTTTTGAAATCGGTTATTGAGGCTAAAGATGTACCTATGTCAAGATAGAATAGTGTAGCGCTCGGTTCTCTCTGCCTACCCCAAATAATGAAACCGCATGAAAGTATGTATAGTGCATATTTTTTCCGTGCAAGAAGAATGTCTCTTACTAAGATCGTATTTGAGACGTATATCTAGGTATTTGGTGTTTTGTGTATATAAAAAAATTAAGATTCCATCTGCATAACACAATGAAAATACTTTCTTTGAGTCACTCTGTCTTATGTAGACAGAAAGAGGATGAATTATCATAATGATGACTCTTTTTGCATCACAAAACCTTTCACTGAGAAATTTTATTAAGTACTACCGTTTCAACAGGTTCTAACTTCATATCTAATATTAATTTATTCGACAAATTGTTAATAAAAAAAATCTCATTGACTCCCGCCAGGGAAAAAACTTATAAGTTTGTATAAGTTTGTCCGGAAAACTTATAAGTTTGTATAAGTTTGTCCGGTATAAGTTTGTCCGGACGAAGGAGCGGTTACGTCTCCGAAACTAGTTGACATATAAATATACTCAACGTGGTTAAAAACTAAGAGATTTTATTTAATTATATTAGTTAAAATGTGCCACAAAGCAATAGCAGCAAAGTATAAAGAAAAAACTTATGTTTGTGTATACAGTATACAAATATGAGTGATCATTTTATCTTCTTCGTGTACATCGAGTGCACAAAAGCGGGATTATTGGGATAAGGAAGTTTCTTCCAACCAACCCGAGCAACTTAAAGACTATAAATTATATTTTTCTTTTATTATTATTGAAACCAAACAAAATATAACAATATACAAACAATAAAAATATTAAAAAAGTACAATTTAAATAAGTTATATGAAACATTTTTTTATAGTATTTTTTGGTATACACCACCTCACTAGGCTGAGCCTGTCCGAGGTGGCAGAATTTTTTTATGCGTTATATCTGACAGAAAAAAATATTAAACTTGTATTTAACTAAAAATTGTTATAAAATATACCTATTATAAAATAAAAATATAAACTATTGTAGCTTGATCATGTTTCCGCAGTATATAATGCCCTTCTTTCTAATCCATGTTTCTATTGTTTTCTTGTATTTCAAATTATTCATCAACTGTATGTCCGTTATTTCACTTTTTATCTTATTAAAAATTTTTGGAGCTAAATAATAGTAATGTCTTTGTCCGAATGTCGTGTTTGTCTTTGGAGTCATGAGAAAATTCCTGCGTGTCGTCTCGTAATTGTGTTGCGGTGTAATGTGAATTGTTTTATCTTTATGAAAATGTATAGAAATAATTTTGATATATAACTGTGGAATGTTGAAAACTGGAAAATCATTAAATAATTGAACTGTTGAATATGTAAATGGTTTTTTTATTATAACCTTAATTAAAGCTTTTTGTGCTTTAATAAGAGGATCCATATTAATTTTAACAGCGCCACCCCAACCAAACATTCCGTGTGTTATAATCGATTGAGCTAACGCATAATATATTGTTTTTAAGTCTTTTTTAGTCATTATGTTGCGAATGTTCTTAAAAATATAAATAAGCCTTCTTAGTTTACCTGCAACTGTGTTTATTTGATCTGTCCATCTTAAGTTGTGATCAATGTAGATACCCAAATATTTATATTTGGTACATTTAAAAGAAGAAAAAAAAAATACAAATAACAAAAAGAGAAAAAACAATAACGCCTCACATAGCAATGAGGAAAGGAAGGAGGATACTGAGGAACATAGAAAGAATAATCGAAAACATTTGACAAATAAAGTTTTTTTTAGTTTTAATTTAAATAATTGCATGGTTTATGCAGACCAAAAGACCAGGCAGACCGCTGACAACGTGGTAGTCCACCATCACAAGAGAGTTGCTGGAGGTAGACTTGCGCGAGGGAGATGCACAAGAGAGAATGACTTGGCGAATGAGGACGAGGGGGGCCGACCCCACATACGAAATAGCCAGGTTCCAGAAGATGATTTGTATAGATTAAGATGACGTGACTTCGTGACTTAGGTCATAGAAAATCGATTTAAATTCACATCGGTACATGTAAACAAGCCTAAAATAAACTTATAATTCCGGCGAGATTTATGTGAGTCTCAAGTATCGGGATCATGGTTTTCGCTATTTACGAACCCATTTCTCAATAGATGGCGTTAGAAAACGTTCGTCGTGAATCTCATGGATGACAATATTATTTTCAGCTTATTTCTATACGATGTGAAAATATCGCACAACATACATATTACAAATTTGTATTATAAAGGAACTCGATAAAAGGCGTGATCGGGGAACGTTGGGCGAGCACTTAAAATGTAGACTAGCCGATGACAGATCGTATGCTCTTTAGCGTCCTATTTTCCTGGTTATCATATAATATTACATTTCAACTTCATCTCTATTGAAATATAAAGTTTGTCAGTAAAAAACTAAAGTTGAAAATAAACAATTTTATTTTACTTAACACTAATTTCAAATCAATATTCGCTTTCAATTTTCAAGAAAAGACTAAAGCAGGGATATCATTCCGAAAATACCTGATCCCTCTCCTTTTCCTTTCTTCCCTTTGCTACGTAATATTTATATCTAAACGCCTGATCTCGATTTCCTTTTCTTTTTTGCTATGATTTTTTTTTTATTTATTTATCTTGGTGTTATGTATATTTCTTTGTTCTTTTGTAGATTTCATTTTTTTGTTAATGTACATTGTATTGTATTGTATATATTTTATTTAGATGTAAAAAAAATACAATATCTTACATCTAGTATAAACAAAAATAAAAACAAATAATAAAAAAAAAACAAATCAACATCGGATGACTAAATGAACACACAAAAAAGACACGTACCTATCAATAACAATAAAACACAAAGTAAAAATAAAAGGAAAACACACCACCACAATAGAAGGCATCAAAGAACATGTATAATTCTGTCAGTCTGTAATCTGGTTGGTTGGAAGAAATTGCCTATTGGTAATAAGCTCGCCAGTGTGAATTTTATTTGTTTATATTATGTACAAAAAGTTAAATAAATAAATAAATAAATATTTTTAATCTCCACATTTTTGTATGTTACATTTGTAAGGTAAATAACATGTACGTACATAAAGAATATAGAACAATTTCGACCTAGGATCAATAATGTGTTAAAAAA
This sequence comes from Molanna angustata, assembly GCA_963576475.1. Classification (NCBI taxonomy): domain Eukaryota; kingdom Metazoa; phylum Arthropoda; class Insecta; order Trichoptera; family Molannidae; genus Molanna; species Molanna angustata. The sequence continues at coordinate 1,212,868 of OY754976.1, read as the reverse complement.
ATTATATTTTAATTAGTGATGTCAGCTTTTAAAAATTGTTTTGCAAATTAAATTTCTTCTACGAAATTTTAGTTAGAACACTATTGATTGAATGTTGTGAAGTGAATTAAAGAATCCGTTATTTATTGAGAAAAACAATACGATATTGTGATTATAGTTTATAAAAATTCATTTTTTGTCCAAAAATTTGATAAATTTGGAGGTTATAAAAATTTGTTTTTTAAATGTTTGACATCAGAATATACTTACTTAATACTGATGAAAGTAAAATTTGCTCTATAGAAACTACAGTGTTAGGTTGCACGGGTATTTGGTTGCATAGTGTTTGGTTGCACAGTGTAGAAATTAATAATTTAGCTTATTCACTTTGATTAAACCACGAATGAGCTATTTTATATGACGGATTTGAGCTACAGTCCTGAGAAAGAAGCGGTCGCTCACTTGTGGTTTAAACAAAATATGTTAATTTTATTAAATCAAATCGTTTAAAATGTGTCACAAAGTAAACTCGAAAAAAATAAAAATACACACGAGTATGTTTATTTATGAGCACTTTCTTGCACCCTGTGCAAGTGGCGGGTTCATTGCCAAATGTTAAATTATTCCAACCAATTGGTGATTGAACCTGCCAATAGAAAAAATATAGGCATGATACGTATTTTTAAAATAAATGTTTTGACTGGCGGGGGTCGAACCCAAGACACCGGCGTAGAAATCAAACAGCTTACCGTTTATGCCACAGTGGTCGACTGTATACATACAAGCATAATTTGCAATGAAGATTTGTACATGTTTGTGTAGGTACATCTATTTTCATGGTAATCTGAGTTGACACTTCCTGTCGTCATATTAGGTCTAACACCGCATAAGTCGCAATCTCACAGTAGATCAAAAAAATTATAATATTAAATTCAAATAATATTACATTTGAAATCAAATGGTTTTTTTTTCATCATTTTTAATAATATATAATTTAAGTAGGTTTTTTTGCTCTACTGTTAATTCGCCGATATTGACTTACGCGGTGTTACATCTAATGCGACGATGCGATGTGCAAATCACAATGATAACCTTATGGCTACCACATCCCCACCGTGACTAGAGCTGCACGGCACGACATCGAAAAATCTGAGATATGGAATGCCGTCAATTTACATTTATACTATACAAAAGATACCTATTGCTTTGTGGACCAGAGTTGCTATATTTTTTTTAAATGAATGAATATGTCCATGAAACAAGTAAGTATCCATCCACATACATTCCCTAAATTAAGCACAAATGCTTGTGCTATAGGTGGACGAAATCGGTCGTGGCAGGATTCGAACTCGCGACCACTGGATTACTAATCCAGTTTGCTAACCGCTCTGCTACCACCCATCTAGCTTTGGTCGCATTTTTCGACCAATTGTTCCAATCTTTAGCCGTCACATATTCATATGATACGTTATTATTTATATCGCGATAAAATATATATTGATTTACTTTATTTTCAAATTATTTTACTCTTTTTATATTATTTTTATTCAGTATCTAATTTTGGCCTATACAATTAAAAAAAAATGGAAGTAAAAAAAAATAATTGTCAATAAACTTTCAATTATACAAGGTATTTTTTAATCAAACAAAAATGATTATGGTTCTATGTACATGTATATTTTCCTTATAATAGGACGACCATTTGGGTTGACTTATCAACTGGCCCTTATCACCAGTCGATAAGGGCATAGTCAGCCGAAACGATCGTCCTATTATAAGGAAAATATACATGTAGAACCATAATCATTTCTGTTTTATTAAAAAATACCTAGTATTATGGAGTTCTACACATTAAACACATTATACTTTCAATTCTTGGTGAATTTTAGACTACATACCATCACGCCATGTCCCTTGCGGGGTAGGCAGAGAAAACCGAACGCCACATTTTTCAATCCTGGCACGCATCCCTCGCTTCGTCCACATTCATGCATCGTCTCATACATGTTCGTCTATTGCTCACACTTCTAACATTTCCGTCTTTCAAAATTTCGTTCACATGGTCGTGCCATCCCTTTCTTGGGCGTCCCCGACCTCTCATTCCATTCCTTTTCGAAGGATTTTAGACTATTTAGATAAATTTTGAACATATACCTAAATCGAAGTATTTCGAAACTTTTTATTTTCTTTTCTTTCATATATAGGCTTGAGAGTTTTTTTTTATAAAATACTAACATCTAGGAAACTATTTGAGAAGTTAAATATTCGCTGTTTTTATATTAATATCAAATCGGCATTCAAGTATTTAAAGCAAGTGAAGCTGCGAATATTTAATTAGTAGGGAAAGTTATAATTATATTTTTAAAATTCGATTTAAAAATCTCCATCAATAAAGACAACAGATTAGTTAAATAAAATAACATAAATTGGAATTATCTGTCAGTGTCTATCATAATATTATATTTCGAAATAAACTTTTCGTATGATTTTAGAGATTTTTGATTATGTTTATTTGTCATTATTTTCATGGGCGGTGTTGTAATAAATGTTAATTTAGAAGCCTATAGAAGAACACTTTAATTAAAATGACAAACATTGAATGTCACACTTTAAAGTTATGTCGCACAATGTCGTTTGGACATAATACAATATTATATCACGTGTCATATAAAAATTCTTCTTCTTCTTATATTAGATCGAAGATCTGTTTTTTCTAGAAAGCTATTCCTGTGAAGCTGAGGTCCAGCTATCCCTCCACCTCTTCGGTGGTCTTCCGGGGAGGCGATGCCCTGGTGGGATTGCGTTTTCCGCTATGGATGGGATTCGAGATGTGTCCATCCTGTTGACATGGTCCCTTCGGAATCTTCTCCTAGCTCTACTCCATCGTATGATGTCCTCGGTCTCACAGGTCCGCCTAATGTCGTCATTGCGAATTCTGTCCCTAAGCGTCTTCCCTGTGGTAGCCCTTAAAACCTTCATTTCCGATGTTCGTAGGAGGTTTTCGGTTATGGTCGTGTCGGTTCTTGTCTCCATCGCATATGTCATGATTGGTCTTACACATGTCTTATAAATTCTGACCTTACTATCCGTTCTTATAAATTTGTTATGCCAGATGATATTTTTGAGACATCCTCAAAATACATTTAAAAATGTAAATTAAAAAAAAGTACTTACAAATTTTTCAAAGGTTTTGACATAAATTACGAACTAATAATTCATCAGAAGATAAATATTAAAAAAAAAACTAAAAGTATAACTATTACTACTACTTTATCCAGCTGTCTCTGTCCACTGCTGGACATAGGCCTCCCTCATATATCTCTCCAGGTTTCTCTATCCTGGGCCTTCTGCATCCAGTCACTAGCAACCCTCTTAATGTCATCGGACCATCGCGTAGGTGGTATGCCTCTACTCCTTTTTTCCTCACGTGTTCTCCATTCCAGGATCCTCTTGGTTCATCTTTGGTCCTTCACTCTGGCTATATGTCCCGCCCATTACCATTTCAGGTTTGCAACTCTTTCAACGATCTTCTACGTATTTCTGAATTTCTCACTCTATCTGAGATTCGGCATAGCTCTTTCATGTTTTCGCTTTGCCACTCTTTGTTTTCTGACAGTCGCTTTCGTTAGTGTAAGTGTTTCTGCTCCATATGTCAAGACTGGCAGCACACAAAAGAAAACTAAAAAAATATAACTGCATGTATGATAAAAGTAGAGGACGAATGGCTATAATAAGTAGAGGAATATGTATACTTGGGGAGTATGTTTGAACGGAATGGAAGATAAAGATATTGAAAGTAGAGTTATGGCAGGTAATAGAATAAACGGAGCATTCAGACCATTAATGTCCGATCCAAGCATCTCAAAGGAAGCCAAAATTTCCATAAATAATGAAATTGTAGTGCCTTCTTTGATGTATGCCAGTGAAACATGGACGTGGCAAAAGACGCATGAAAGTAGAATAAATGCTGTAGAAATGAGATCACTAAAAAGAGTATGCAATGGAACGATATGATATAATAAAAATTATTGAGGACATAAGGAGAGAATGCAAGATAAAGAAGGATATTATTAGTAAAACGATACTGAATGAGCTGGTTTCGACATATTGAAAGAATGAAAAAAGCACGATTGACCAAAAAATATACATGGAAGTACGAGATGGAGTTAATAGCAGGGACCTCCCCAGAAAGGGATGGCATGAACATGTGAATGATATTTTGATAGAATGAAACATATGTAATAAGCTTGTACAATCAACGAGCATACATGAGAAGATACATGGATGTAAAGGAAGCCAGGAATGTGGCAAAAATAGAGGAGAATGGCGCTCGGTTATCTGTGCTTTCCTTGTAAGGGACATGGTCTGATGGTTTGTATGTATGCATGATGGTGTAGTAAATAACACAACTATATTATGGATGGGTGGTGGCAGAGTGATTAGCGTACTGGGTTAGTAATCCAGTGGTCGCGAGTTCCAAACCTGCCACGATTGATTTCGTTAACCTATGGCACAAACATGTATGCTAAGTTTAGGGAATGTATAAGGATCTATATGTATTTGATTATCATCATTACTACGCTACTGCCCGTTGTGAGGCTGCCATACTTCTCTATTTTTGCACACATTTCTGGCTTCCTTTTCATCCATACATGCTCGTCGACTGTTTGTTTCCTTCTTTCAAAATATCATTCACATGGTCATGCCATCCCTTTCTAGGGCGACCCCTGCTATTCACTCAATCTCTTACACCCATGTATATTTTTTTAGTCAGTCGTTCATCGTTCATACTTTCAATATGTCCAAACCACCTCAAGGCGTTCACATTCATTTTTTCATATAATATCCATCTTTATCTTGCATTCTCTCCTATAAAAACCTCTATCACTATATGTGAATGAAGGCAAGATCAAAACTCGTCTAAGTATTATATTGCTATTCCTGTTTACTTACCGTTCTGCCAATGCATGATTCACGATTTTACAAACTAATTAATTAAAATTCCAATTAATATTATTAATAAACAATCTGTCTCTCGACAGTAAAAAAAAGTTATCTCGTTTAATGTTATATTTATTTTGAATTCACATTTGAAGGAGTTCAAGATTAAGCATACAATAATACTGAACCAATATAAGATTATGGCAATCTTCAAAGGCATAATGATCTTTTGACAAGCCATAGACATGTTGTGTGAACTACATATTTCCTTATTCGTGAAAAGCTAACACTCAATCTCATTAACTTAATAATAACACTTGAACTAAAGATTAAAATTTACTGTTGAACAGTCGAGAATCCCCTTCCATGATCCAAATATCTTATTCGAAGGTGAGATGTCATAAAAGATACAATGAGACGAGAAGGATTAAATCGTGTTGGATCGCCTTTTTAAGGCAATACTCGACTGATGAATGAGAAAAAAATCCTTCACGAATTGAATAGTAATTGTACAAAATTTGATGAAAAGTGTCTGCAGTAACACGTGAATATTATAATCTATGTTACATATAACAAGTACTTGGTTGTTAATAGCTGGCACGAGATGTTTTCGTGATTTTTAAAATTGCCCAATACGTCCATGAAAGTCAAAACAAAACTTAAAATACAAAATGTCTGCGATGTTTCGTCTAAAGATGAAATATTGAAAATTATTTGTTATCTAGATTTTCTCTTGGGTCTTAATTTTAACTAAAACAGAGATTTGATTCATAACCATGTATAATTGGTATCTTTATTACATTATTAGTAACGCAGGACTCATGACTGTCCTTTATTGTAAAAACGAATGGGTTGTGGTCAACGATATACTCGTCACTACCATGTCACACCACAAAATATTCATATTTCGTATGGAATATTATCAGCATTTTCTTGAAATGGGTACAATTTTATTTTATTTTATATAACTTCTCGGGCAACTAACAGGTACTATGTCAAATATTAATTTAAAACGCACCCAATAACAAGTCCACTGCAGCTGGCTTGGAAAGCTATTTATTGTTCAGGAGGCTAAAGCTCTACCGGAGTTGTATGGCCATCGAAAGTAAGTATAAGAAAGTATGGTAAATTGAAGAGTGGACTATAGATATTTATAATAGCGCATGGTGCAAGAAAGTGTTTATTATTATTTTTTTATGTCAAATATTAATTTAACCCACACCCAATAGCAACTTGCAACATTCTGGAGACTTACGATGTTTATCGTCCCACAGATCCAGAAAATTGTATTTTCAGTCTGGAATCGAACTCGGGACCTTTGGATCAGCAGAGATGTGTATAATCGATAAAATAGAATAAACACGCCGTACGTAGCACATAGGTAGTACACACACATGCATTGTGATGAAACTTTAAGAATACAATCTCAACATGATGCTAGTTGATAAAATGCATTAAAAAAAATAACATTAAAAATTACGAATTTATAACTCCCCACTATATCCCCTTGGGTTAGTGAGGAGTAAAAATAGTATTCCACTATCCCACTAAAACTTTAAGCTTTCTTTACATATCTAACCTTCCCACCTGTCTATTGCTACTCGGACACACTATGTCAAAAAAATAATTTAACACGCACCTAATAACAAGTTTTCACACTCTGGAGGCTTATGATATTTATCGTCTTATATAAGACTAGTTGCATGTAACACATGAGATCCAACTGTCGATAGCGATAGTATGTATAGTTGAAGAATATGTACCAAACTATAAACCCATAAATACAAATTATTGAATATTTTCAGATATTTTGTTTTCTATACAACATATGTAGGTATGTATGTCAAGATAGGATAGTATGGAGGAAGATCCTTTTTTCCTACCCAGAATATGAAAATAGCATGATGGTATGTATGTTTGGAGATGAAGTATCAAACTATTAAGTCTTCTTACATATTGTGTATTACTTTCTTTGGAAAAACGAAGGAAAAATACAGATATCCTTTTTCTTCATTAAACATTAAATAATCTGGTCGATAGTCCTTATCTTGTTGGAAAAATACCTTTTAACTGCCCTTCTAGAACATCGCGTCACCATAATCTATTCTACACACCTTTGTCAAGAACTAATTACGATCAAAACAGTTTTATCAACCGCTGCTGTAATTACTATAATAATCTTAGCCCCCAGCCAGATCTATTTAATCTATCCCTACAAGCATTTAAGCAAATTCTTAATGCGCCTACAAGCATCGGTTAGGGAAACTGTTCTTTCCCTCTCTTCCTTCTCCCATTTCATTCCTCAATTCCCAGTTTCCTAACCATACCCCATTCCTAAACCCTTCATGATCAATTAGACGTAAATGTATTTGTATACTCGGTGAAACATTATAATAGGCTTCCTATTAATTAATTATTAACTGTATTATATTTTATATACAAAAGCTGTTATGTTTCCAAATAAAATAAAATAAAAAAATAAATAAAAAAATAGGCGACTGCCATACAAAATGTATGAAGCGATGTTGTCACTAATTTCAATTTTTAAAAAAATTGTTAAAAAAAAATTGAGATCTTCTACTACAATGTTAATATTTTTTATAGAAAATTAAATTATCTAGTTGGGGTGTTTCGGCTTTTTTCAATAATTGTATAAGTTTTGGAAATATAGGTAGTTAAACTCACAAATTTATCATAAAAAAATACTTTTCTTAATAAAAAATGTTTGAGAAACCCTGGAAATTTTTTGAAAAAAGGCTTTTAAGGCTCTGTTAATTGAGCGGATCAAAAGTTATAAGGGACACACACACACACAGACACACACACACACACACACAGACACACGAAATGTTCTACTCCGAATTCTGAGTAAATCCGTGTACGGAACATATATGCTGCGAAGCCTCTAAGTTGGTGTTTTTTGACTTCAAAGTTGGAAAAGCCGTGAAAAAAGTAGACCTCTCCATACAATTCTCGCGTATTCTGGCTTGATACATTGTCGATATGTTAAGAGAACAAAGTTCTCCTGAACAAATCGACAGTTGGAAAACTGAAAACACAATTGAATCATTCATTCATACCATCACGGCATATCGCATATCCCACAATGCGGGGTAAACAGCGACAGGGGGTATTCATAACCTTGTATAAGCAAGGAAGACACATGCGTCTATTAGTCCCATTAGTTTCGTCCCACCTAAATGGACACTACATTCATAATGGCTGGTGAATCTCATAGCTGAACTATGTGAGATTTGATTTAGCCTCTTGTATTTTCAATTACCCGCCTCTTACGGGACATAGAAAAAAGTGGAAGCACCATTTAAAGCCGGTACCTCACAACTCTTATAATATATTTAATAAAAACAATAACTTCATTCATTCATTCATTCATTCGTTCGTTCGTTCGTTCGTTTGTTCGTTCGTTCGTTCGTTCGTTCGTTCGCTCGTTCGTTCGTTCGTTCGTTTTTTCGTTCGTTCATTCATTCATTCATTCATTCATTCATTAATTCATCCATTCATTCATTCATTCATTCATTCATTCATTCATTCATTCATTCATTCATTCATTCAATCATTCATTCATTCATTCATTCATTCATTCGTTCGTTCGTTCGTTCGTTCGTTCGTTCGTTCGTTCGTTCGTTCGTTCGTTCGTTCGTTCGTTCTTTCATTCGTTCATTCATTCATTCAATCATTCATTCATTCGTTCATTCATACGTTCGTTCGTTCGTTCGTTCGTTCGTTCGTTCATTCGTTCGTTCGTTCATTCATTCGTTCGTTCATTCATTCATTCGTTCATTCATTCATTCATTCATTCATTCATTCATAAAAAGTAACTTCATTCATTCATAAATGTAGTAACTTTGTGAATATTTAACAAATTGTAACTAGACATTTTTCATTTCCAAAAACACTTAATAGGCTTCGTAGCATATATGTTCTATATATATAGGGATGAATTCAGAATTTGAAGTAGAAAATTTTGTATGTCTGTATGTCTGTGTGTATCCCCTTATAACTTCTGATTCGGTGAATGCACAGAGCCATAAATTTCATAAAATATAGAAAGTTAAAGCCCATAAAACTTTTATACTCAGAAATTTGAATTTTGTTTCAGTCAAGTGTCATCACCTTTTTATTTTTTACTTTATTTTTCCATATATCTCAAAACCAAAACCAATGAACATTGTAGTAGTACATCCCAATTTTTATAAAAATTGAATATAGTGATGACATCGTTTCATCGTTACAATTTGTAAGGCAGTACCTATACACTACACAGTAAATATATCACTCAATAGTTTGATACTTAATCTACAAACATATATCATGCTGTTTTCATTTTCTGGGTAAGAAAAATAGATTGACCTCCATACTATCCTATCCTGACATATATACCTACATGTTTTATACAGATAAAAATATCTTAAAATATTTTTTAATTTGTGTTTATAGTTTGGTACCTATTCCTCAATTATGCATACTATCGCCATCGACAGTAGGATCTCATGTGTTACATGCAACTAGCATCATCATTCATATAACATGATATGTAATAAGCACATTAAATCAGTCTATTATAGTAGATATATAGTTCAGTAGTGATTGTTATATTATAATGTGAAACCTTGATTGTTGAAATTGCAATCGATGTAATTGATATTGAAATGTTTCCAATGGATATTGCATGTGGCAACACAAAAGTTCAATGATTCAACTCGGATGAAAGGTGAATGTAATTTGCATAGATTATTATTTATAAATGTAACTGTTACCAATGTAACTGTTACCAATGTAACTGAGAATAATCTATGGAATACCGAATTCATTACCGTGAAATTATAATGAAGTTACTGATTGAATACATTTAATGTACATTTATAAAAATTACTAGCTTTTATGTCCCGCCGTTGGCCAAGAATGTAAAATTGTGAAAGAAAAAGCAATCGTTTTTATAATATTGTCACCCAATTATTTTGCAATATCAGACTATGAAAAGTGGTTTGAAATTTGATTGAGTTTAAGTATTGTAAAATGTTCAAGTGATGGCCACAACCCATTCTTTTTTATATATTGCTATAAAGTGTGAATGAAGTATAATATTTATACAATTTCTGCTCGCATGGACTATGCGTAATGGTTTTAAATATGACTGTTTATCAACGTTGTAAAGAGATTGGTTTGGCCACAACCCCCATTTTTAAATATTATCATCGAAAACAAATTGTAATGTGTACCTATTGAAAATTTAGTAATTTTCGATGTTGGGATGTGGTTAAAATTTGATTAAACAAACGTAGGTACTGAAAAGATCTAGTATTGGTCACATCCCATTCGTTTTTATATTTTTTCATCAAGTGTGCATTATATTTTTGCTCAATTTGACTGAAAGTCTTCATTAACGAAGAAGAAGAAGACTTGAACTATAGTAAATAGTTTTTAATTTGAATATAAATGTTGTGAAGAGTTCAGTAATGGCCACAACCCCCATTCTTTAAATATTAGGTGTTGAAAATTATTCAAAATAGGATGATATAAATGGTTTAAATTTAATTAAACAAAAGTATTGAAAAGATTCTAGTGCAGGTTATATCGTCACATCCCATATCCCATTCATTTCATATGTATTTTCATCAAGTGTGCATATCGTTAATAATATTTCTGCACAATAGACTATTAGACTTAAAACTAACCCAAAAGACTAAATAAAAAAGAGAAAAATAAGTATAAGACTATAAGAAATAGTTTGTATAAAAAACTATTCCAATGGTCTACATAAAATAAGTAAAAATACATATACCTAATAGAAGAATTAGACTATTGGAAATAGATTGTATAAAAGCTCACCCAAAGGTCTACAAAAAAGAAGAAGAAGAATATTTAGACTATTGGAAATAGTTTGTATAAATACTGACCAAAAGGTCTACATAAAAGAAAATGAATAAGACTATTGGAAATAGTTTGTATTAAAACTCTCCCAAAAGTCTACGTACTTAAATGAAGAAGAATAATAATTAGACTAAAGGAAATAATTTTTATAAAAAAATGACCCAAATGTATACATAAAAGAAGAAGAAGATGATTTAGACAATAGGAAATAGTTTGTATAAAAACTGCCCTAAAGGTCTACATAAAATTAAGAAGAAAAAGAATTAGACTCCAGGACCCGCCGCTTCAGGCCCTTCAGTACCTCCCGTCCCTTTAATCCCTCATTACGTCCCTTCCCATCAGGCCCTTCAGTACCTTCCGTCCCTTCAGGCAGTTTTATACCTCCCGTCCCTTCAGGCCCTTTAGTGCCTCCCTTCCCTTCATTACATCCCGTCCCATCAGTCGGTTAAGAAAAGTTTAAATCCAGAAACCATCCTGGAAGAACCGCGAAGAGATGAAAGAACCTTCTTTTCCCAGGATGCTCTACTTAATAGGTAAAATGACTAAATACACGAAGAAGAAGAAAAAAGTTTAAACCCAGATACCTGCGAAGAGATGGAAGGACAGTTGGACCTTCTTCTCCCAGGATTCTCCAACTTCATAGGTAAAATGAGCAAAAATACACGATGAAGAAGAAGAAGAAGAAATAAGTTTAAATCCAGATACCTGCGAAGAGATGGAAGGAAAATTGGACATTCTTCTCCCAGGTTAGTCCACCTTCAAAGGTAAAATGACCAAATAGACGATGAAGAAGAAGAAGAAAAAAGTTTAAATCCAGAAACCTGCGAAGAGATGGAAGGAAAATTGGACCTTCATCTCCCAGGATAGTTCATCTTCATAGGTAAGATGACCAAGTACACGTTGAAGAAAAAGAAGAAAAAAGTTTATATGCAGAACCCGTCCTGGAAGACCTGTGAAGAGATGGAGGGACAGTCGGACCTTCTTTTCCCAGGATACTCCCCCTTCATAGGTAAAACGACCAAATACACGAAGAAGAAGAAGAATAAGAAAAAAGTTTAAATCCAAAAACCATCCTGGGCATACGCTCGACAATTCACCAAAGTTTCATTATAATCGGACAAACGGTTGATAAATAAGTAAATAAAATAATTTTCCTATAGGAAATCAGTATAGGTATATTATTGTTGATTTGTAAGTAAATAGTATTAGGTAGGTACCTACCTACAACAACCTTCTAAATAAATTCGATTCCTAACAAATTTTATTTGAATATCACATTCTTTCTGTAGCCATGGAAACGATTCGAACACGTAAGTAATATCGAATGGTTCGGATACATTTTTTGAATATGTAGGTACCTACATTGGTTTGTTCGATGCCATAAAAATGAAAATTGTCAGAAAAATCAAATATTATTTACAAATTATGCAATTTTATTATGCCTATATCTTTACTAATAAATAACACATTTTTACAATATATGTCTTAAAACTTGCCGTAATGTCTTGTGTTTCATTTTATTATTTCATAATTACATTTATTTCAAAGGTTTATTATTTTCAAGAACATATTCATTCGGTGGGAAAATGAAATATTGTATGAAAAGATATTAAAATGGCGGCGTTTATGTACAAAAGGCTTACTTTAAAAATAAGTTAAACATTATAATTATACCAAATATTCACCATGTTTTTCACTTAAACGCTAAGTTATACTTCAAAATATATTTTTTTTGTGTAAATACCTACTTCTAACTTTTAAACTAACAGATATTTGCGTGCAAAATGTACACTTTTTTGACAGATATGACTTGGAAAATTTTGTATGAAAAAAATAATTATTTAAATATTTTTAAAATTCAGCATTTTTATCGCATTCTTTTTAGCGTGACACTGCATCAGGTATACTGGTACACGTTCGCACTTAAATTAGATTTTTAGATGCTCTTGGTTTTTCAGAAGGCGTGAGACAAACACACACACACACACACACACACACACACACACACACATACACTAACATTTTGATTGCTTTATTACTTTAGACTAGCTTTTATGTCCCGCCGTTGGCCAAGAATGTAAAATTGTGAAGGAAAAAGCAATCGTTTTTATAATATTGTCACCCAATTATTTTGCAATATCAGACTATGAAAAGTGGTTTGAAATTTGATTGAGTTTAAGTATTGTAAAATGTTCAAGTGATGGCCACAACCCATTCTTTTTTATATATTGCTATAAAGTGTGAATGAAGTATAATATTTATACAATTTCTGCTCGCATGGACTATGCGTAATGGTTTTAAATATGACTGTTTATCAACGTTGTAAAGAGATTGGTTTGGCCACAACCCCCATTTTTAAATATTATCATCGAAAACAAATTGTAATGTGTACCTATTGAAAATTTAGTAATTTTGGATGTTGGGATGTGGTTAAAATTTTATTAAACAAACGTAGGTACTGAAAAGATCTAGTATTGGTCACATCCCATTCGTTTTTATATTTTTTCATCAAGTGTGCATTATATTTTTGCTCAATTTGACTGAAAGTCTTCATTAACGAAGAAGAAGAAGACTTGAACTATAGTAAATAGTTTTTAATTTGAATATAAATGTTGTGAAGAGTTCAGTAATGGCCACAACCCCCATTCTTTAAATATTAGGTGTTGAAAATTATTCAAAATAGGATGATATAAATGGTTTAAATTTAATTAAACAAAAGTATTGAAAAGATTCTAGTGCAGGTTATATCGTCACATCCCATATCCCATTCATTTCATATGTATTTTCATCAAGTGTGCATATCGTTAATAATATTTCTGCACAATAGACTATTAGACTTAAAACTAACCCAAAAGACTAAATAAAAAAGAGAAAAATAAGTATAAGACTATAAGAAATAGTTTGTATAAAAAACTATTCCAATGGTCTACATAAAATAAGTAAAAATAGATATACCTAATAGAAGAATTAGACTATTGGAAATAGATTGTATAAAAGCTCACCCAAAGGTCTACAAAAAAGAAGAAGAAGAATATTTAGACTATTGGAAATAGTTTGTATTAAAACTCTCCCAAAAGTCTACGTACTTAAATGAAGAAGAATAATAATTAGACTAAAGGAAATAATTTTTATAAAAAAATGACCCAAATGTATACATAAAAGAAGAAGAAGATGAATTAGACAATAGGAAATAGTTTGTATAAAAACTGCCCTAAAGGTCTACATAAAATTAAGAAGAAAAAGAATTAGACTCCAGGACCCGCCGCTTCAGGCCCTTCAGTACCTCCCGTCCCTTTAATCCCTCATTACGTCCCTTCCCATCAGGCCCTTCAGTACCTTCCGTCCCTTCGGGCAGTTTTATACCTCCCGTCCCTTCAGGCCCTTTGGTGCCTCCCTTCCCTTCATTACATCCCGTCCCATCAGTCGGTTAAGAAAAGTTTAAATCCAGAAACCATCCTGGAAGAACCGCGAAGAGTTGAAAGAACCTTCTTTTCCCAGGATGCTCTACTTAATAGGTAAAATGACTAAATACACGAAGAAGAAGAAAAAAGTTTAAACCCAGATACCTGCGAAGAGATGGAAGGACAGTTGGACCTTCTTCTCCCAGAATTCTCCAACTTCATAGGTAAAATGACCAAAAATACACGATGAAGAAGAAGAAGAAGAAATAAGTTTAAATCCAGATACCTGCGAAGAGATGGAAGGAAAATTGGACATTCTTCTCCCAGGTTAGTCCACCTTCAAAGGTAAAATGACCAAATAGACGATGAAGAAGAAGAAGAAAAAAGTTTAAATCCAGAAACCTGCGAAGAGATGGATGGAAAATTGGACCTTCATCTCCCAGGATAGTTCATCTTCATAGGTAAGATGACCAAGTACACGTTGAAGAAAAAGAAGAAAAAATTTTATATGCAGAACCCGTCCTGGAAGACCTGTGAAGAGATGGAGGGACAGTCGGACCTTCTTTTCCCAGGATACTCCCCCTTCATAGGTAAAACGACCAAATACACGAAGAAGAAGAAGAATAAGAAAAAAGTTTAAATCCAAAAACCATCCTGGGCATACGCTCGACAATTCACCAAAGTTTCATTATAATCGGACAAACGGTTGATAAATAAATAAATAAAATAATTTTCCTATAGGAAATCAGTATAGGTATATTATTGTTGATTTGTAAGTAAATAGTATTAGGTAGGTACCTACCTACAACAACCTTCTAAATAAATTCGATTCCTAACAAATTTTATTTGAATATCACATTCTTTCTGTAGCCATGGAAACGATTCGAACACGTAAGTAATATCGAATGGTTCGGATACATTTTTTGAATATGTAGGTACCTACATTGGTTTGTTCGATGCCATAAAAATGAAAATTGTCAGAAAAATCAAATATTATTTACAAATTATGCAATTTTATTATGCCTATATCTTTACTAATAAATAACACATTTTTACAATATATGTCTTAAAACTTGCCGTAATGTCTTGTGTTTCATTTTATTATTTCATAATTACATTTATTTCAAAGGTTTATTATTTTCAAGAACATATTCATTCGGTGGGAAAATGAAATATTGTATGAAAAGATATTAAAATGGCGGCGATTATGTACAAAAGGCTTACTTTAAAAATAAGTTAAACATTATAATTATACCAAATATTCACCATGTTTTTCACTTAAACGCTAAGTTATACTTGAAAATATATTTTCTTCGTGTAAATACGTACTTCTAACTTTTAAACTAACAGATATTTGCGTGCAAAATGTACACTTTTTTGACAGATACGACTTGGAAAATTTTGTATGAAAAAAATAATTATTGAAATATTTTTAAAATTCAGCATTTTTATCGCATTATTTTTAGCGTGACACTGCATCAGGTATACAGGTACACGTTCGCACATAAATTAGATTTTTAGATGCTCTTGGTTTTTCAGAAGGCGTGAGACAAACACACACACACACATACACACACACACACACACACACACACAAACACTAACATTTTGATTGCTTTATTACTTTAGATAATACACATTAATATAAATTATAATAAACTTACTTATTGCACATAATAAAATGCACAGCAATAAAAAATTCCTGATGAACATGGAGTTGGCTAACTACGCAAAAAGATCGAAATCTTTAATTATTTTAAACAATTTGCACACAATACACAATAAGTGCACTATGGCGGGCTTATAGGGCAATATCTTCCAACCAACCATATCCATTTGGTAAGGATATTATTTTATTTTATTATGCAAACATTGGATTTTTTGCCTGTCGGGAAACAAATAGGTATTATTTTTATAGACAAACTTTTCAAAACAACATGGTTACTCGGCTCTTACGGGAAATCCGAATACAATGATAATATAAAAGAGTGGAAGCACTTTTGTAGGCCGGTGCCTCATACTCCAAAAAACGTATTTAATAATTACAGAAACTTCATTCATTCATTCATACCATCACGGCATATCCCCCATGTAGGACAACCAGAGGATCAAGGGATAAAAACATTCCGAAGAAGAAGAAGGGCAACCAGCGACAGGTGTGCGGGTAAGTATTTCGCATGCGTGTATACCCACACACCAGTCTCGTATTATACAGAAACTTAGTATTAATTGAATATTTTTATTATTGCATATGCGCAAACATTGGATTTTTTTCCCTGTCGGGAGTCAAAGATATTTTTTAACAGATTTTTAATTATCTCAATAGAGACGAAGTTGGAATATTTATTGTAGGAGAACCGGGAAATCAAGGCACCTACAGGGCTTACGACCTGTCATCGGCTGGTTTACGTGATCACTTTATGCGCTTGCGCAACGTTCACCAATTATGCCTTTTTAATGAGATCCCTATCAAATCAATTTTGAAAGTTCTATATATTGTAATACTGAAATTCTTTTCGCTTGAAAATAAGGAATTTTTACTACAGCCATCTATGGGTGAAATTATGAACAACAATCTTATTATTTTTATTTATTTTGTTGGAACGCCATCTATTGAGAGAATTGGTTTTTTGTAAATAATGAAAGCTACAATTCTTATATCTGAGGTGACAATGCATTTTTCGCATAGAAGTCACCCCTGAATTGCGCCAGACTTATAAGGTCATTTTTGTCTTATTTACCTACTTGTACCAATGTGTAAGTAATCGAATATTTTTATTATTGCATATGCGCAAACATTGGATTTTTTTCCCTGTCGGGAGTCAAAGATATTTTTTAACAGATTTTTAATTATCTCAATAGAGACGAAGTTGGAATATTTATTGTAGGAGAACCGGGAAATCAAGGCACCTACAGGGCTTACGACCTGTCATCGGCTGGTTTACGTGATCACTTTATGCGCTTGCGCAACGTTCACCAATTATGCCTTTTTAATGAGATCCCTATCAAATCAATTTTGAAAGTTCTATATATTGTAATACTGAAATTCTTTTCGCTTGAAAATAAGGAATTTTTACTACAGCCATCTATGGGTGAAATTATGAACAACAATCTTATTATTTTTATTTATTTTGTTGGAACGCCATCTATTGAGAGAATTGGTTTTTTGTAAATAATGAAAGCTACAATTCTTATATCTGAGGTGACAATGCATTTTTCGCATAGAAGTCACCCCTGAATTGCGCCAGACTTATAAGGTCATTTTTGTCTTATTTACCTACTTGTACCAATGTGTAAGTAATCGAATATTTTTATTATTGCATATGCGCAAACATTGGATTTTTTTCCCTGTCGGGAGTCAAAGATATTTTTTAACAGATTTTTAATTATCTCAATAGAGACGAAGTTGGAATATTTATTGTAGGAGAACCGGGAAATCAAGGCACCTACAGGGCTTACGACCTGTCATCGGCTGGTTTACGTGATCACTTTATGCGCTTGCGCAACGTTCACCAATTATGCCTTTTTAATGAGATCCCTATCAAATCAATTTTGAAAGTTCTATATATTGTAATACTGAAATTCTTTTCGCTTGAAAATAAGGAATTTTTACTACAGCCATCTATGGGTGAAATTATGAACAACAATCTTATTATTTTTATTTATTTTGTTGGAACGCCATCTATTGAGAGAATTGGTTTTTTGTAAATAATGAAAGCTACAATTCTTATATCTGAGGTGACAATGCATTTTTCGCATAGAAGTCACCCCTGAATTGCGCCAGACTTATAAGGTCATTTTTGTCTTATTTACCTACTTGTACCAATGTGTAAGTAATCGAATATTTTTATTATTGCATATGCGCAAACATTGGATTTTTTTCCCTGTCGGGAGTCAAAGATATTTTTTAACAGATTTTTAATTATCTCAATAGAGACGAAGTTGGAATATTTATTGTAGGAGAACCGGGAAATCAAGGCACCTACAGGGCTTACGACCTGTCATCGGCTGGTTTACGTGATCACTTTATGCGCTTGCGCAACGTTCACCAATTATGCCTTTTTAATGAGATCCCTATCAAATCAATTTTGAAAGTTCTATATATTGTAATACTGAAATTCTTTTCGCTTGAAAATAAGGAATTTTTACTACAGCCATCTATGGGTGAAATTATGAACAACAATCTTATTATTTTTATTTATTTTGTTGGAACGCCATCTATTGAGAGAATTGGTTTTTTGTAAATAATGAAAGCTACAATTCTTATATCTGAGGTGACAATGCATTTTTCGCATAGAAGTCACCCCTGAATTGCGCCAGACTTATAAGGTCATTTTTGTCTTATTTACCTACTTGTACCAATGTGTAAGTAATCGAATATTTTTATTATTGCATATGCGCAAACATTGGATTTTTTTCCCTGTCGGGAGTCAAAGATATTTTTTAACAGATTTTTAATTATCTCAATAGAGACGAAGTTGGAATATTTATTGTAGGAGAACCGGGAAATCAAGGCACCTACAGGGCTTACGACCTGTCATCGGCTGGTTTACGTGATCACTTTATGCGCTTGCGCAACGTTCACCAATTATGCCTTTTTAATGAGATCCCTATCAAATCAATTTTGAAAGTTCTATATATTGTAATACTGAAATTCTTTTCGCTTGAAAATAAGGAATTTTTACTACAGCCATCTATGGGTGAAATTATGAACAACAATCTTATTATTTTTATTTATTTTGTTGGAACGCCATCTATTGAGAGAATTGGTTTTTTGTAAATAATGAAAGCTACAATTCTTATATCTGAGGTGACAATGCATTTTTCGCATAGAAGTCACCCCTGAATTGCGCCAGACTTATAAGGTCATTTTTGTCTTATTTACCTACTTGTACCAATGTGTAAGTAATCGAATATTTTTATTATTGCATATGCGCAAACATTGGATTTTTTTCCCTGTCGGGAGTCAAAGATATTTTTTAACAGATTTTTAATTATCTCAATAGAGACGAAGTTGGAATATTTATTGTAGGAGAACCGGGAAATCAAGGCACCTACAGGGCTTACGACCTGTCATCGGCTGGTTTACGTGATCACTTTATGCGCTTGCGCAACGTTCACCAATTATGCCTTTTTAATGAGATCCCTATCAAATCAATTTTGAAAGTTCTATATATTGTAATACTGAAATTCTTTTCGCTTGAAAATAAGGAATTTTTACTACAGCCATCTATGGGTGAAATTATGAACAACAATCTTATTATTTTTATTTATTTTGTTGGAACGCCATCTATTGAGAGAATTGGTTTTTTGTAAATAATGAAAGCTACAATTCTTATATCTGAGGTGACAATGCATTTTTCGCATAGAAGTCACCCCTGAATTGCGCCAGACTTATAAGGTCATTTTTGTCTTATTTACCTACTTGTACCAATGTGTAAGTAATCGAATATTTTTATTATTGCATATGCGCAAACATTGGATTTTTTTCCCTGTCGGGAGTCAAAGATATTTTTTAACAGATTTTTAATTATCTCAATAGAGACGAAGTTGGAATATTTATTGTAGGAGAACCGGGAAATCAAGGCACCTACAGGGCTTACGACCTGTCATCGGCTGGTTTACGTGATCACTTTATGCGCTTGCGCAACGTTCACCAATTATGCCTTTTTAATGAGATCCCTATCAAATCAATTTTGAAAGTTCTATATATTGTAATACTGAAATTCTTTTCGCTTGAAAATAAGGAATTTTTACTACAGCCATCTATGGGTGAAATTATGAACAACAATCTTATTATTTTTATTTATTTTGTTGGAACGCCATCTATTGAGAGAATTGGTTTTTTGTAAATAATGAAAGCTACAATTCTTATATCTGAGGTGACAATGCATTTTTCGCATAGAAGTCACCCCTGAATTGCGCCAGACTTATAAGGTCATTTTTGTCTTATTTACCTACTTGTACCAATGTGTAAGTAATCGAATATTTTTATTATTGCATATGCGCAAACATTGGATTTTTTTCCCTGTCGGGAGTCAAAGATATTTTTTAACAGATTTTTAATTATCTCAATAGAGACGAAGTTGGAATATTTATTGTAGGAGAACCGGGAAATCAAGGCACCTACAGGGCTTACGACCTGTCATCGGCTGGTTTACGTGATCACTTTATGCGCTTGCGCAACGTTCACCAATTATGCCTTTTTAATGAGATCCCTATCAAATCAATTTTGAAAGTTCTATATATTGTAATACTGAAATTCTTTTCGCTTGAAAATAAGGAATTTTTACTACAGCCATCTATGGGTGAAATTATGAACAACAATCTTATTATTTTTATTTATTTTGTTGGAACGCCATCTATTGAGAGAATTGGTTTTTTGTAAATAATGAAAGCTACAATTCTTATATCTGAGGTGACAATGCATTTTTCGCATAGAAGTCACCCCTGAATTGCGCCAGACTTATAAGGTCATTTTTGTCTTATTTACCTACTTGTACCAATGTGTAAGTAATCGAATATTTTTATTATTGCATATGCGCAAACATTGGATTTTTTTCCCTGTCGGGAGTCAAAGATATTTTTTAACAGATTTTTAATTA
Organism: Molanna angustata; assembly: GCA_963576475.1. NCBI lineage: Eukaryota > Metazoa > Arthropoda > Insecta > Trichoptera > Molannidae > Molanna > Molanna angustata. The sequence continues at coordinate 1,192,050 of OY754976.1, read as the reverse complement.
TCTCAATAGAGACGAAGTTGGAATATTTATTGTAGGAGAACCGGGAAATCAAGGCACCTACAGGGCTTACGACCTGTCATCGGCTGGTTTACGTGATCACTTTATGCGCTTGCGCAACGTTCACCAATTATGCCTTTTTAATGAGATCCCTATCAAATCAATTTTGAAAGTTCTATATATTGTAATACTGAAATTCTTTTCGCTTGAAAATAAGGAATTTTTACTACAGCCATCTATGGGTGAAATTATGAACAACAATCTTATTATTTTTATTTATTTTGTTGGAACGCCATCTATTGAGAGAATTGGTTTTTTGTAAATAATGAAAGCTACAATTCTTATATCTGAGGTGACAATGCATTTTTCGCATAGAAGTCACCCCTGAATTGCGCCAGACTTATAAGGTCATTTTTGTCTTATTTACCTACTTGTACCAATGTGTAAGTAATCGAATATTTTTATTATTGCATATGCGCAAACATTGGATTTTTTTCCCTGTCGGGAGTCAAAGATATTTTTTAACAGATTTTTAATTATCTCAATAGAGACGAAGTTGGAATATTTATTGTAGGAGAACCGGGAAATCAAGGCACCTACAGGGCTTACGACCTGTCATCGGCTGGTTTACGTGATCACTTTATGCGCTTGCGCAACGTTCACCAATTATGCCTTTTTAATGAGATCCCTATCAAATCAATTTTGAAAGTTCTATATATTGTAATACTGAAATTCTGTCGTAAGCCCTGTAGGTGCCGATGACAGGTCGTAAGCCCTGTAGGTGCCTTGATTTCCCGGTTCTCCTACAATAAATATTCCAACTTCGTCTCTATTGAGATAATTAAAAATCTGTTAAAAAATATCTTTGACTCCCGACAGGGAAAAAAATCCAATGTTTGCGCATATGCAATAATAAAAATATTCGATTACTTACACATTGGTACAAGTAGGTAAATAAGACAAAAATGACCTTATAAGTCTGGCGCAATTCAGGGGTGACTTCTATGCGAAAAATGCATTGTCACCTCAGATATAAGAATTGTAGCTTTCATTATTTACAAAAAACCAATTCTCTCAATAGATGGCGTTCCAACAAAATAAATAAAAATAATAAGATTGTTGTTCATAATTTCACCCATAGATGGCTGTAGTAAAAATTCCTTATTTTCAAGCGAAAAGAATTTCAGTATTACAATATATAGAACTTTCAAAATTGATTTGATAGGGATCTCATTAAAAAGGCATAATTGGTGAACGTTGCGCAAGCGCATAAAGTGATCACGTAAACCAGCCGATGACAGGTCGTAAGCCCTGTAGGTGCCTTGATTTCCCGGTTCTCCTACAATAAATATTCCAACTTCGTCTCTATTGAGATAATTAAAAATCTGTTAAAAAATATCTTTGACTCCCGACAGGGAAAAAAATCCAATGTTTGCGCATATGCAATAATAAAAATATTCGATTACTTACACATTGGTACAAGTAGGTAAATAAGACAAAAATGACCTTATAAGTCTGGCGCAATTCAGGGGTGACTTCTATGCGAAAAATGCATTGTCACCTCAGATATAAGAATTGTAGCTTTCATTATTTACAAAAAACCAATTCTCTCAATAGATGGCGTTCCAACAAAATAAATAAAAATAATAAGATTGTTGTTCATAATTTCACCCATAGATGGCTGTAGTAAAAATTCCTTATTTTCAAGCGAAAAGAATTTCAGTATTACAATATATAGAACTTTCAAAATTGATTTGATAGGGATCTCATTAAAAAGGCATAATTGGTGAACGTTGCGCAAGCGCATAAAGTGATCACGTAAACCAGCCGATGACAGGTCGTAAGCCCTGTAGGTGCCTTGATTTCCCGGTTCTCCTACAATAAATATTCCAACTTCGTCTCTATTGAGATAATTAAAAATCTGTTAAAAAATATCTTTGACTCCCGACAGGGAAAAAAATCCAATGTTTGCGCATATGCAATAATAAAAATATTCGATTACTTACACATTGGTACAAGTAGGTAAATAAGACAAAAATGACCTTATAAGTCTGGCGCAATTCAGGGGTGACTTCTATGCGAAAAATGCATTGTCACCTCAGATATAAGAATTGTAGCTTTCATTATTTACAAAAAACCAATTCTCTCAATAGATGGCGTTCCAACAAAATAAATAAAAATAATAAGATTGTTGTTCATAATTTCACCCATAGATGGCTGTAGTAAAAATTCCTTATTTTCAAGCGAAAAGAATTTCAGTATTACAATATATAGAACTTTCAAAATTGATTTGATAGGGATCTCATTAAAAAGGCATAATTGGTGAACGTTGCGCAAGCGCATAAAGTGATCACGTAAACCAGCCGATGACAGGTCGTAAGCCCTGTAGGTGCCTTGATTTCCCGGTTCTCCTACAATAAATATTCCAACTTCGTCTCTATTGAGATAATTAAAAATCTGTTAAAAAATATCTTTGACTCCCGACAGGGAAAAAAATCCAATGTTTGCGCATATGCAATAATAAAAATATTCGATTACTTACACATTGGTACAAGTAGGTAAATAAGACAAAAATGACCTTATAAGTCTGGCGCAATTCAGGGGTGACTTCTATGCGAAAAATGCATTGTCACCTCAGATATAAGAATTGTAGCTTTCATTATTTACAAAAAACCAATTCTCTCAATAGATGGCGTTCCAACAAAATAAATAAAAATAATAAGATTGTTGTTCATAATTTCACCCATAGATGGCTGTAGTAAAAATTCCTTATTTTCAAGCGAAAAGAATTTCAGTATTACAATATATAGAACTTTCAAAATTGATTTGATAGGGATCTCATTAAAAAGGCATAATTGGTGAACGTTGCGCAAGCGCATAAAGTGATCACGTAAACCAGCCGATGACAGGTCGTAAGCCCTGTAGGTGCCTTGATTTCCCGGTTCTCCTACAATAAATATTCCAACTTCGTCTCTATTGAGATAATTAAAAATCTGTTAAAAAATATCTTTGACTCCCGACAGGGAAAAAAATCCAATGTTTGCGCATATGCAATAATAAAAATATTCGATTACTTACACATTGGTACAAGTAGGTAAATAAGACAAAAATGACCTTATAAGTCTGGCGCAATTCAGGGGTGACTTCTATGCGAAAAATGCATTGTCACCTCAGATATAAGAATTGTAGCTTTCATTATTTACAAAAAACCAATTCTCTCAATAGATGGCGTTCCAACAAAATAAATAAAAATAATAAGATTGTTGTTCATAATTTCACCCATAGATGGCTGTAGTAAAAATTCCTTATTTTCAAGCGAAAAGAATTTCAGTATTACAATATATAGAACTTTCAAAATTGATTTGATAGGGATCTCATTAAAAAGGCATAATTGGTGAACGTTGCGCAAGCGCATAAAGTGATCACGTAAACCAGCCGATGACAGGTCGTAAGCCCTGTAGGTGCCTTGATTTCCCGGTTCTCCTACAATAAATATTCCAACTTCGTCTCTATTGAGATAATTAAAAATCTGTTAAAAAATATCTTTGACTCCCGACAGGGAAAAAAATCCAATGTTTGCGCATATGCAATAATAAAAATATTCGATTACTTACACATTGGTACAAGTAGGTAAATAAGACAAAAATGACCTTATAAGTCTGGCGCAATTCAGGGGTGACTTCTATGCGAAAAATGCATTGTCACCTCAGATATAAGAATTGTAGCTTTCATTATTTACAAAAAACCAATTCTCTCAATAGATGGCGTTCCAACAAAATAAATAAAAATAATAAGATTGTTGTTCATAATTTCACCCATAGATGGCTGTAGTAAAAATTCCTTATTTTCAAGCGAAAAGAATTTCAGTATTACAATATATAGAACTTTCAAAATTGATTTGATAGGGATCTCATTAAAAAGGCATAATTGGTGAACGTTGCGCAAGCGCATAAAGTGATCACGTAAACCAGCCGATGACAGGTCGTAAGCCCTGTAGGTGCCTTGATTTCCCGGTTCTCCTACAATAAATATTCCAACTTCGTCTCTATTGAGATAATTAAAAATCTGTTAAAAAATATCTTTGACTCCCGACAGGGAAAAAAATCCAATGTTTGCGCATATGCAATAATAAAAATATTCGATTACTTACACATTGGTACAAGTAGGTAAATAAGACAAAAATGACCTTATAAGTCTGGCGCAATTCAGGGGTGACTTCTATGCGAAAAATGCATTGTCACCTCAGATATAAGAATTGTAGCTTTCATTATTTACAAAAAACCAATTCTCTCAATAGATGGCGTTCCAACAAAATAAATAAAAATAATAAGATTGTTGTTCATAATTTCACCCATAGATGGCTGTAGTAAAAATTCCTTATTTTCAAGCGAAAAGAATTTCAGTATTACAATATATAGAACTTTCAAAATTGATTTGATAGGGATCTCATTAAAAAGGCATAATTGGTGAACGTTGCGCAAGCGCATAAAGTGATCACGTAAACCAGCCGATGACAGGTCGTAAGCCCTGTAGGTGCCTTGATTTCCCGGTTCTCCTACAATAAATATTCCAACTTCGTCTCTATTGAGATAATTAAAAATCTGTTAAAAAATATCTTTGACTCCCGACAGGGAAAAAAATCCAATGTTTGCGCATATGCAATAATAAAAATATTCGATTACTTACACATTGGTACAAGTAGGTAAATAAGACAAAAATGACCTTATAAGTCTGGCGCAATTCAGGGGTGACTTCTATGCGAAAAATGCATTGTCACCTCAGATATAAGAATTGTAGCTTTCATTATTTACAAAAAACCAATTCTCTCAATAGATGGCGTTCCAACAAAATAAATAAAAATAATAAGATTGTTGTTCATAATTTCACCCATAGATGGCTGTAGTAAAAATTCCTTATTTTCAAGCGAAAAGAATTTCAGTATTACAATATATAGAACTTTCAAAATTGATTTGATAGGGATCTCATTAAAAAGGCATAATTGGTGAACGTTGCGCAAGCGCATAAAGTGATCACGTAAACCAGCCGATGACAGGTCGTAAGCCCTGTAGGTGCCTTGATTTCCCGGTTCTCCTACAATAAATATTCCAACTTCGTCTCTATTGAGATAATTAAAAATCTGTTAAAAAATATCTTTGACTCCCGACAGGGAAAAAAATCCAATGTTTGCGCATATGCAATAATAAAAATATTCGATTACTTACACATTGGTACAAGTAGGTAAATAAGACAAAAATGACCTTATAAGTCTGGCGCAATTCAGGGGTGACTTCTATGCGAAAAATGCATTGTCACCTCAGATATAAGAATTGTAGCTTTCATTATTTACAAAAAACCAATTCTCTCAATAGATGGCGTTCCAACAAAATAAATAAAAATAATAAGATTGTTGTTCATAATTTCACCCATAGATGGCTGTAGTAAAAATTCCTTATTTTCAAGCGAAAAGAATTTCAGTATTACAATATATAGAACTTTCAAAATTGATTTGATAGGGATCTCATTAAAAAGGCATAATTGGTGAACGTTGCGCAAGCGCATAAAGTGATCACGTAAACCAGCCGATGACAGGTCGTAAGCCCTGTAGGTGCCTTGATTTCCTGGTTCTCCTACAATAAATATTCCAACTTCGTCTCTATTGAGATAATTAAAAATCTGTTAAAAAATATTAGTATTAATTCATAAAATAATTATTATTAGGAGTAAATTTTGAAACTATGGAAGTCATAAAATTAAATAAGAGTAATTGTATACTGTACATACCTAAATACCTACATCTTGTAATATTAATTATACATCTACATAATACACTAGCTACAACAGTTATATAATAGTATTATTGATTATAATCACAGAGTAATAATCCATAGACATGACATAAGGAAAATTTCTTAGTATACACAGCCACTAAAATTTGGTGGCAATCAATATAACGTACCTACTTGAATGGCTCGGAATGAAAATTGAAACAGAAATATTACATTTTGATAACAAAAAGATTTAAATTTCTGAAAGCAAATACATTTACTGCTACATAAGAGTGTCACTAAAGAAAGAACCGCCAGCAGAATAGATATATATTACTGCTCTGGAAAATCGGCTGCCCGGCAAAAGATCCAAAAGACGATGGAAGAGCATATAATGGTAGCTGAGGACATGCGGGCATTTAATGTCTCTGAGGACGATACTCTGGATTGGACGAAGGGTAGGAGCGCAGTTAGGAGAGCTGACCCCACCACCATGTGGGATACAAACTAAGGAGGAGAGAGAAAGAGATTCATCCAACTGTTGATTCGTTCAAAATAATTAATTTCCCTTAATGAATCTACAGTATTAAAAATAGAAACGCGCATTGTATACCAGTTATTTTAATTTTTCGTGTTTTTTTTCAACTTTTAAATAAAAAAACATCAATTTAGAGGCTTCGCAGCATATATGTTACATGGATTTGCTCAAAATTTGGAGTAGAACATAGACTGTGTCTGTGTGAGTGAGGGTATGTGTGTGTCAATGAAGGTGTGTGTGTCCGACCCCCCCCCCCTTCATAACTTTTGATCCGCTCGATTCACAGAGCCTAAAATTTCAGAAATTTTAAGCCTACAAAATTTATAATCAGAATTTGGATTTTTTGGTACAATCGAAATTTGGAAATCGAAAATTTGGTTCAATTAATTTGGTTATTATGATAACTTAGGTGTTGAACTTATTTCAAAAATAAGTTCCGTGTTTTTAAAAATTAATAAAAAAAAGCCGAAACACCCCAACTAAAATGATTCAATCAGGGGTTATCAAATTTTGAATTTTTTCTTTCTTTTTCCTTGTACATATATCAAAAACCATAAACGCTAAAACGCTGAAAATTCATTTAAATATAGAAAAGTATAAAATCTCAAATTCGTTATTTTTAAAAATTTCCAAATGATAAATTTATTTATGAACTAGTTGCATGTAACACATGAGATCCAACTGTCGATAGCGATAGTACGTATAGCTGAAAAATAAGTACCAAACTATAAACCCATAAATACGAATTATTTAATATTTTAAGATATTTGGTTTTCTATACAACACATGTACCTAGGTATGTATGTATGTCGAGATAGAATAGTATGGAGGTCAGTCCTTTTTTCCTACCCAGAATATGAAAACAGCATGATGGTATGTATGTATGTTTGGAGATTAGTATCAAACTATTTAGATATTGTGTGTAGGCTACTACCATACAAATTGTATTTGTCGTCACTAAATACAATTTTTATAAAAATTGTTAAAAAAAATTTAAGATGTGCTGTTTAAACTCATAAATTTATCATAAAAAAAATATTTTTCTTAATAAAAAATGTTTGAGATACCCTGGAATTTTTAAAAAAAAATTGAGATTTTGTATTTGTCTATGTTTATACCAATTTTCAGCGTTCTAGCTTTTATGGTTTCTGAGATATATGGAAAAATAAAATTTCGAAAGTTGGTAACCCCTGACTGAAACAAAAATTTACAATTCTGAGTATAAAAGTTTTGTAGGCCTATAACTTTTTATATATTCTGAAAATTTGGGCTCTGTAAATTTAGCGGATCAAAAGTTATAAGGGACACACACACACACACACAAAACTCACATTAAATGTTCTACTCCGAATTCTGAATAAATCAATGTATGGGAACATATATGCTGCGAGGCCTCTAGTTGGTGTTATTAGCATGCAAAAAGTCCACTAGGCCATACAAAATTTTCCTTTGTACACGCATCTTGGCTTAATAATGTCGATTCATTCAGAGAATTGAATTCTCATGAACGAATTGACAGTTGGATAATGCCGAAACACCCCAACTAGATAATTGTATTTTCTATAAAAAATATTCACAGTAGCAATACTCAAACTTTTTTTAACAATTTTAATAAAAATTGAATTTGTTGACGACAATATTATGGCAGTATACATTACACAATATCTACGAGGACTCTGAATAGTTTGATAATTAATCTCCAAACAAACAAACAAACATATACAGATGGGTCGATGGCAGAGCGGTTAGCGCGCTGGGCTAGTAATCCAGTGGTCGCGAGTTCGAATCCTGCCTCGACCGATTTCGTTTACCTATAGCACAAGCATTTATTTGCTTATTTTAGGGAACGTAGGAAGATGTATATGTACTTGTTTAACAAGGACATATTCATTTTTTATTAAAAAAATAAAAATAAAAATAAATAAATATACATACATACCATCATGCTATTTTCATATTCTGGGTAGGAAAAAAGCACTGAACTCCATACTATCCTATCCTTGCATACATACCTATATATTTTGTCTAGAAAAAAAATATTTTAAAATATTCAATAATTTGGATTTATAGTTAGGTACGTATTCTACAACTATACATACTTTCGCTATCGACAGTTGGATCTCATGTGTTACATGCAACTAGTACCTAGTATAATGAAGTTCTATATCTTAATCCGTCAGTATTGACAATTCAAAAACATCTTATGTATATTTAAACATTGTGTGTTTTTGAGATACCCCCGTTTCACCTCACTTTGTGAAGCGATACCCGGGCCTAATGCTGTACCTTATGTGAGATCTGTATATTCCTTACTCAGTGATTATATTGTATTTTGTAAGCCATCAGCATGTTACATACATACATAGGTACATATATACCTATATTTAATAATCTAGTAGTAATTGTGTACGATAAAAAATATAGTTTATTGTTTATTAATAAAAAGGAAATGGTTTAAGGCGGTTCCATAACACAAAATCACATTTGTAAGAGTAAGAGTAATAAAAACACTCACTGATTCACAGTAATTCAACGATGCTGTGGTTTTAAAATGGAATACTGTGAGGTAATTTGGGCGTTATTGAAAGAACGTTGTATCGAGGTTGGTGTGTGAAGAAATGTGCATGTGTTGTGCTTCATTTTATAAGATAATGCACATTTTTTTCGGTTTACTTCTTTGGGAAAGTAAGGACATCCTGGAGGCTAATGATAATTACCACAGATCTAGATTGAAAACACATTAAAAAACTACGTTTCCGCCGGGAATCGATCCCGAGATCTTTCGCTCAGAAATCATGTCTAGCTAACTGACCCATGGACCACTCTTCAATCTTTCTACATCACTTTGTATGATTGCATTGGAGGAAGTCATTATTATTAGCCGAGTTAAATTTAAATATATGTATGTATATCCGTTGGTTATTTCCTAAGAAATTGAGAACTAGGCTGGAGGCTGTGTGGTCTTGCGATGGACCCAAATCTTTTGACATTCACACCATCACGGCATATCCATCAATGCGGGGTAACCTGCGACTGGTGTGTGGGTGTACATTACTTTTGAAAAAAGATACACGACACCTTCGTGTATGTATCACCAGATACCTGAAAAGGTAACATTCAAAATGAGCGGAGAACCTAATTGCTGAACTTTATGTGAAATACTACCCAGCTTTACGGGACACGCAAAAATGATGATAAATAGAAGAAGACTTGCTTTTCCCATTCATTCTACTGAATTTCTTAGTTCCTATTTTAAAATACAATCAGCAAGTCCATCATGGTAGACATTTTGTGATGACATTACGACGTCTCAATCGATTCAACTGAACAAAAAAAAATAAAGCCTCCTACTTCCTTCTCCATCCTTTCTCTCCTCCCACAACCTCTATCTCCTTCCTTTCTTTGTTGCTATGATTTTACCTTTGATAGTGTAATTTACATTTGATAATGTTTGATTTTAATTTTATAATGGCAGTTTTAAATTAAAATTCCCGTCCATCTATGTATTACGTAAAATATTAGACCCAAGACCAGGAATAGCGGCAGGTACCTGGAGATCACGAAGCAATGAGGAAATTCGTGCATTGACAGGACAACCTTTAATCACCAGCGAAATCAGGTCCAGAAGATTAGCTTGGATTGGACATGTTGTCAAATCAGGGGAAGAAAGAGCCTTAAAACGTATTCTGCAAAATAACCCTGTGGGCAAGAGACCCCTGGGAAGACCAATTGATGGACAATGTTACCCGAGATCTGAACGTGCTGAATGCTTGTGATGACTGGGAGTCAACTGCAGCTGACAGGGAGGCATGGAAAGCTATTGTTCAGGAGACTAAAGCTCTACCGGAGTTCTATGGCCATCGGAAGTAAGTATGTATAAGTAAGTATGGTAAATTGAAGAGTGGACTATAAATATTTATAATAGCGCATGGTGCAAGAAAGTGTTTATTATTATTTTTTATGTCAAATATTAATTTAACCCGCACCAATAACAATTTGCCACATTCTGGAGATTAACAATATTTATCGTTGCACGTATCCAGATTGTAAACACAATTAAAAACTGTGTCTCCGCCGGGAATCGAACCCACGGTACCACGAAAGCCGACTGTCTGCCGGTGTTATCTTAATCTGAATGGGCTCATAAAGTTCAACTTTTGATTTCATTTAAGAGGGCGCACGCTGCCAACGTATCCATTTTTTTCAATTTATATATTTTATAATTACTACAAAACGATTCATTTCGAAAAAAAAAACTTAGATAGATTGGATATTAATAAAGAAAAATATTCCTTAAATTGAAAAAAATAATAAGCTTACCCCGATTTATGACACATATCTTATATTTATATAAAAACTACATATAAGGCGTGGAACAATATATACATATTTTTTTTTAAATTTAAAAGACAAAAATATATGGAAAAATTTGTCGTGAAATTTACATTAATGATTCAGGTTTAGTAAAGAAACCAAAAAAAAACTTTTATTTTCCAATGGCGCTGAATGGAAAATATTTTTTTAAGGTTTTTACTAAAACCTGGAGCATTAATGAAAGTGGGATTTTAAATCAAAAGATACCAAAATATTAGGAATGTCCGGGACCAATACTACTCCCTCTCCAACTTATTGTAGGGGTTGAGGCATCGGTTAGTAGACCTACAGAGATTTTGATTTAATTACACAGATCGAATATATTTAATTTAACTACATATAGGTACGCAAACATTAAAATTTTTTCCCTGTTGGGAGTCAAATGATATTTTTAGACAAACATTATAACATCTCAATAGAGATGAATTTGGAATAGGTATTATAGGAGAGCCAGGATGTCAAGGCACCTACAGGGCTTTATTCGTACATACATACATACCATCACTCCATGTCCCTTGCGGAGTAGGCAGAGAGAAACGAACGCCACATTTATCTATCGTGACACGCATCCCTCGCCTCGTCCACATTCATGCATCGTCTCATACAGCTTTATTCGTTATTCAAATATATAGAACTTTAAAAAATTCCATTGATAAGGGAACTCAATAAGAATGCATAATTTTTAAACGTTGCGCAAGCGCATAAAGTGATCACGTAAACCAGCCGATGACAGATCGTAAGCCCTGTAGGTGCCTTGAGCTCCTAGTTCTTCTATAATAATTCAACTACGTCTATTGAGATGTTAAAAAGTTTGTCAAAAAATATACACAGATGTCAAGAGCAGCATATTATGCAAAATTTAGTATTAAACAACTTTTTTTTATTCGAACATGATCATATAATGACGTAAATAGATTTAATTATAATATTTATAATCAAATCATTCAGCTATAACTTTCACGATTAAAGTGGACATATTTTACTTTAAGGCTCTTGTATACCCTGAGTATACGGATGTACGCAAAAATGCACACTAAATTACCTTCTTATGTATGAAACACGAAAAAATATTGCATATCACCTAATCTGTGACATCAATACTTTTTCGTGCAAAAATGGTAAAATTTAGAGGTTTTTTTCTAAATAGCAAGAATAGTAATTAAAATATTATAATAATAAAAAAACTCAGCCTGTAGATTTTTATATTCTCTTTCGATTGAAATAAAAATATATTCCATAGACCTAATAGTTGTTTAGTTACGTACAGTAAAAAAATAAAGAAGGGTTTTACAAAAACTATTTCACAAAAAAAGTATTAAAGAAATACAAATTTCAAAAAACTCATGCAATAGAATTTACATGTAAATACCAACTTTCCTTTATTTTAAAGACGTATCTTTTGAGGGTATTAGGGAAATTATTTTGTAAATATACTATATAGCCTACTATAGCCTTTTTAGAGTACCTACATAATTACGCTAAATCTAGTAATTAAAAGTATGATATATTAAACCATGAAGTTACGTGTTAGTAAGGGTAGCTAACGCGTCTGATAAAAAGGGTTTATACGTGATTTAAATTATCGGAAACCCAAATTTTGTTGATGTTTTGCATTTCAAGAACAGACCTAACTTGAAATGATAAATCTTTATCGGTCATTCACGATTTTATGTACTATTTGGGTCGATGGCAGAGCGGTTAGCGCGCTGGGCTAGTAATCCAGTGATCGCGAGTTCGAATCCTGCCTCGACCGATTTCGTTCACCTATAGCACAAGCATTTATTTGCTTATTTTAGGGAACATAGGAAGATGTATATGTACCTACTTGTTCAACAAGGACATATTCATTAAAAAAAAAACTCATTCAGAATTTAGTTTGGGGATACACGCATATGTCGTGTTTAGTTTTATTAGGTAATGTGCACCCGCATACCTGTTGCTGGTTATCCGACATCGTAGGATACGCCCTGATGCTATCAATGAATAATTATAAGTGATATATTTTTACCTAAATAAAATTTCTCAATTATATGAAACATTGTTTTAATAAAAAAATATCATAATATATTTAAAACATTTCTCTAGTAAATTTTACTTTACACTTCATAAAATTCATCATCAATCCAAAAAATATTAAGAATATCCTTTATTTCAGCATTAATTCGTTGCTCGTAACGTATAGCTTAAATAGTTAAAGAAGTTAAAGAAGTAAATAAAAATGAATATGTCCTTGTTGAACAAGTAGGTACATATACATCTTCCTACGTTCCCTAAAATAAGCAAATAAATGCTTGTGCTATAGGTGAACGAAATCGGTCGAGGCAGGATTCAAACTCGCGGTCACTGGATTACTAGCCCAGCGCGCTAACCGCTCTGCCATCGACCCATCTAATGAACCTCATTACTGAACTATGTGAGATGTTATTATGCCTGTTGTATTTTTGATTATAATACTTTTTTTACGAGATAATAGAAATGAATTAACACACCATTCAAAGCCGGTGCCTCACAATGAATAACTTATAAGATAAAACCAAATAAAACGATTAATATACATATATATCATCACGCCATGTCCCTCACGGGGTAGGCAGAGAGAACCGAACGCTACATTTTTCTATCTTCTTGAACAAACATTGCTCGTCAACATTCATGAATCGTCTCATACGTCATGTTCGTCTGTTGATTACGCTTCTTACATTTCTGATTAAATAATTAGCGATACTTAATTATTTTCGAAAATTGATCAATGAACGTTTTCAAGATATGCTGAGAGTAATTTTGTTGCAATTGCTTCATTTATCTAACAATAAACTCAGCGTAAGTTATTACGATTTTTTTTGTATAAAAGATCATTTTTTTGTAGAATAAAAAATGAATATGTCGTTGTATAACAAGTACATATACATCTTCCTACATTCCCTAAATTAAGATTAAATACTTGTGCTATAGGTGAACGAAATTGGTCGAGGAAGGATTAGAACTTTAAATTTAATGTATTGCTTACACAATAGATATACTTTTATTTCATTACTTCACGTAATTTATTGAATGTTAATTCTCCATATACTGCACATTCACTGCGATATAATTTATTAAATGAAGATGGGCTAAAGTCTGCAAGACCAATGCCACATTGTGTCGCTGCAAGACCAACAACACGAGTCTTACAAGACTGAATGGAAGAAGTCTTACAGACAAATTTTATAAATTTGTTTTATGCGGATCACCGTGCCGGCAGAGTAGAAAAGCTGGGCGGGCGTCCTGGGTTCGTTCACCAGCAGAGAAGAAATTTATTTAAATTCATTTCTCACGCAATTCTTGCTTCTCTGGGCTGAAAGTACTGGAACGTTGATAGAAATCTCCACATTGCAATAAACTCGCCACTTGCGCAGGATACAAGGAACAAGTGTTTATTTTTCAATTAAAAAGTAAGTACCTAAATAATTAACTACGGACAATCGAAATAATACTAGAAAATGCTGTTTTTGTCAAATTTCACTGTAATTACTTGGTTTTTGTTTTTTGTGGTAAAAAAAACAAAAAGTAGGTACATTTTTGAAAAAAAATCAATAGATTCCTACTTGCTCAACAAATCTTGGAAATATTCTGGTTTGAAATCCTCGTACAAATTTAATAAAAATGTAGTAACATAACATGTTTTTTTACACATTGATTGCTATCACGACATGTCCCTATATGTGGAGTAACCAACGACAGAAGTGCGGGTGTCCTTTACTTTATTAAAAAAGCACTACATATCATGCATGTATCCCCACATAACCTGTAACCTGTATTTCCAAAACTATTTGTTAAGAAAAATCAACAAACAACCATAATTCACATTAAAGTATTAAACACCACATGTAGGATTATTTCAAGACAACTTATTTGCACATGGAATCATTTCAAAATTTGGAATAACATAGATTAAATGGATAAATAATAATGCATGATGCATTCGGTCGTTACGTCTATACCACAGACAAATTAAAAATGAAGAAGAATAAACCGCCATCCGTCTTACAGATCTATGGAAGACTAACAAAGCCTGTGCGTGAATAGGCTAAAAAAATAACACATTTTACTTTCAATCATCTTCCCCCGGTTGCAGACAGCATTCGTGAGAACACGAATGAAATCGAAAGTCACGGCTCACAGTCAAAATGTCAAATCGTAAGACAATGGCATTGAAACTGAATCAATTCAATCTATGGGACACGTTTGATCGGTGGTTTCGTTTTACCCGTCACGTTTTACGTTTGAATCTCTCGTTTTGTTGCCATCGATCTATTTCTTACTTCTGGCGGAACATTTGAAAACGGAATATTCATCTTCTCATCTTGGTATATAAAGAGATGCACGCCAATTTGTAAGACATTGCGTTCTTTGGTCTGACGAAGATCGCATCGATATTTGATAGTTGGTGAATTACCACAGAGAAAAGTGCAAGTGATCGATTGATAAAGTGATACGTTTTTGGTGCATTG
Organism: Molanna angustata; assembly: GCA_963576475.1. NCBI lineage: Eukaryota > Metazoa > Arthropoda > Insecta > Trichoptera > Molannidae > Molanna > Molanna angustata. The sequence continues at coordinate 1,176,886 of OY754976.1, read as the reverse complement.
ATTTCCATACAAAAACGGTAAGCTCAGCTTATATCATTTGAAGAGCTTTAGTGTATAATTGTTTTAAACAAACATAAAACCAATTGTTAACCTTTTTAATCAATCAGTTTTATCTTCATACTTCGTAGCTTTAATTTTGTGGCACATTTTATTTAATAAAATTACAAATTACTTCGTTTACACCACTGATGAGTATTTATAGTTATAATTTGTAATTTCAATTATATTAATCAGTTTTATTTTCAGTCGGGAAAGCTTAAGGAAAAAATGTGTTAGTTTATTGTATCTCGGTAGGCTAACTATATATTACACACATGTATGATAAAGTTATCTACATGTTTAAGCGAAATTTAAGACATTCTTGAATTAAAATTGAATGTCATTCCAAAAATATCTACAAGTTTTAATTTTTTTGTTTATTTAGCGAACTTAGTACCGCCAAACAGTCAATGAATGTCGCGTTAACTTTTAGCTAAATTTAATTTATGATGTAGGAAATACGCAATAAAATGAATAAAAATTGTATTAAGTTCAATAGTTCATTTGGATATAATAATAAAGTAAATTCAATTAAACTTTCTCGCTCGCATTGCAGTGCGTTTTAATTTATTTAAAAATTAAATTTCTGTATAATTTTCCGACGATTTTTTCAGTTAATTTTTCTACTATTGGGGGCGGTGACGAATTCAACAAATAAGGGATCATTACAATTATTGGTCCAGCCGTTCTTAAGTTACTAACCCGACTGTGTTTTATTTATATAGATAATTTCACATCATTTTCCAACACGTATAACAAATATTTTTCTGCAATTTCATTGTATTATTTTGTTAAATACCACTGCGGTTTTAAAACAGTTACAGGCATTATCGAAATTTATTGAAATGTTTGAGTTTATCCTTCGTAATAATTTTTAAAATATTTCGGTTATCGATTTTTTTCAAACATTGGAAGTCAATAAAAAGGTATAATTGGTAAACGTTGCTTAATGTGGTCACGTAAACCAGTCGATGACAGGTCGTAAGCCCTGTAGGTGCCTTATTTTCTTGTTCTCCTATACATTTATGTTCCCGTTGAACTATACAGAAAAAATTGTTTAAAAAAATCTCGGGTATTAAATTCATTTATATTTGAAAAATCTTTAATACTCAATATAATAATAATAATAAACCCTTCCTTGCAATCTGTGCAAGTGGCGAATTTATTGCCGTATGGCAATTTCTTCCAACTAACCAGTGTAATCAGCCCAGAGAAGCAATATTTGCGTGAGAAATGAATTTAAATAAATTTCTCCTCTGCTGGGAATCGAACCCAGGTCGCCCGCACAGAAACCGTTATATTGGAAATATACTTACATTGGAAACAACCATTTTTTTTTATTTCCATTGATATTTTATCCTAACAAATTGATTATTTCGGGAAAGTTCGTTTGTATATAAATGTTAATTGATACAAATTATATTTGTTTATAAATTTATTCCACAAACAAGGTGGGCGAAATTGCCATATTTAAATTTGTATCAAATATATCTAATATTTGTTGTGAAGCAACCGCATTGAATAGTGCTTCCACACTTTTTTATTATTATCGTTTTCAAGTCATCTCACATAGTATAGCAATGAGGTCCTGGTTCACTACCTATTCTGAATGTAGTACTTACCTTTTTAGGTAATGCGAGATTGGTGTGTCGCGTTTCACTATATAAGGTTTTGCACAGCCGCACACCTATCGATAGTTACCTTGCGCATCTATAAATGCTTTGATGGTATGAATGAATACGTTGTATTATAACATTTTTAAAATTCAAGTAGCGAAGTAGGAATATGTATGTAGATAAATTACATTAAATGTACGTTCCCAGGATATACCTACATACATTACATGTATTCAAAACTTTATTTTTGCCGTAGGTATATTGGACATATTTAATATTCAAAACACATAATTTTGTATGATTCTTTCTACTTACTCTATACCTAATATAAGTAATATATGTATTATACGAATTCAATTGCGCTGTGGTCAATCTTACCATATCCAAATTTTAATTAGAGGGCATTTGTATATCACTAAATCTTTTGACTGAAAAAAATATAGGTATATCAAAACCGCCAGTACACTATGAAGTTACGTGTTAGTAGGGTAACTACCGAATGCATTCAAAAGGGTTATACGTGTTAAATTATCGGAAACCTTAAAATTTGTTGATTTTTTGCATTTTAAGAACAAACTTGACTTGAAATGATAAAACTACCACAATCGTTCACATTTATCATGCAATATTTAAGCATATGAAATATTTATTTCTCTAAGACACATAGTTACGCAGTATAAATGCTGTTAAAAATGATATTTTTTTTATGTTTTTCTAGGAGAATATATTATGCCATATAATTTATACGAACATTCACTAGAGAAATTTTGTTAGTACGTATGGTATTTTTATAGAAACACACTGTTTTACATATTTAAGACATTTGTATGTCCTCTGAAACACTTTCTTTTTAAACATTCCTATCGAAAATTTAAACAAACATTGGTATTCAATATTTAATTTTACACCAAATATGTTGTTAATAAATTCTGTTTTTCTTGATTGAACTCCATAGTTATATATCGGTGCTAAGTATTGTCCTAGTGGTCTTTTGGTTAAATATCTGACTCCTGACCCAAATGTCCAGTTTTTACTTGTGTTTTTAGTTTGGATCTGTGAGATGATTGATAAAATAAATATCCATAACTTGGCAACTTGTTAATGAGAGTAATAGATAAACAAATTTGAAAAATAAAAAAAAAAACAAATGAGTCTATAATCGATAAAGTAGAATAAACACGTCGTACATAGTACATTACACATAGTACTCTCAGGTACATTGTGATTAAACTTTCATAATACAATCTCAGCATGATACTAGTTGATAAACTGCAATAAAAAATAACCTTTAAAATTGCGAATTTATGTCTCCCCACTATATCCCCTTGGGATAATGAGCAGTAAATATATACCTAAGTTTTTAACTTATATTTGTTGTACTTCACAACAATATAAATTAAAAAAGGAACAATATATTTATATGAAACGATATGGTTCTTATTAAAATCGCAACCTACTATTTTATAACAGTCTCCGTGGGGAGTGTATTTAAACTGCATTGCAAATTTAAACATATATATTATGTATGTATCAAATTAGGCGCACAAATTTCAAATGTTTCATCCAAAACAGAAGGCCAAGATAATTTATTTTATTCAATTTAATAATAATAATAACAATTAAATATTTAACAATTAAATTTAGTAAAAAAATTTCACTCGCACGCTTGTCGATTTGTTCGCCTAGAACAGGGGTGGCGAACCTTTTTGGGTCCGCGTGCCAAAAATCCTCAAATATTATTTCTCGATTTTCTGGCGTGCCTAAGCAGTAAAAAATAAACAAAATAGAAAAAAAGAGTTTTTTTATCTGAATTTTATTAACAAGCTTAAAAATTACAAAAGATTTTCTTAAAAATAAAATCGTAATCACTAAAAGTACACATTAGTTATTTATCAATGAGAAGAAAACATGAGATTCGATGACAATTTCTTAATATGTATCTAGTTCATATTTTGTCACTTTATGATACACATTAAGCAAAAATTCGAACAAACACAAAACACAGCTCATTTAATCACATCATTTTTTGGTAAAAAAACATTATTCCAAAGAGATATTGTTCTTTTTCACTTGTGAATACTGTAGATACATATGTGATGTGGTGTATATTGTACATATGTGATGTGGTGTATATTGTACATATGTGATGTGGTGTATATTGTACATATGTGATGTGGTGTATATTGTACATATGTGATGTGGTGTATATTGTACATATATGTACTTCACTGATACACTGACACCTGCGACAGCGATAAACAACAAATTACAATTAACATAACCTCAAATGAAAACAAACGTCAAAGGCAGTGTTGCCAATATAAAAATTGGTAGAAGTTGTCACGATAAAATAAATAAACGATTGTCGTTTATCTTGGGAAACATTTGATGATTAATAAAACGGAATAAATTAATAATTCACGGATTATTTATTAAAAACTTAATTTTTTAAACTTAAGAATTTAAAAAAAAAATTACTTAAAAATCCTTCGCGTGCCATCCAAATTATCAAACGTGCCACCTCGGGCACGCGTGCCCTAGGTTCGCCACCCCTGGCCTACAATGTTATTATGAACTGTAGCAAAAAATATCAATTCCTGTTTTTATTCAACGGCCGTAAACTTAACTTCCATGTAAAATATTTCTTTGTTTTGCATAAATTTCATTTACTACTAATATACTCAGTTATATATAACATTCAGTAGGTACCTACATTTCAGTTGTAAAAGAATTTTTATGAATGTATTATGTATGTACAAAAAATATGTTATGTAGGTAGGTATAAACCACAGTAAGTTATTTTTCATCAGGAACTTATAACTTAGTGTTTTTAATGTTAACCTAATAATAACCTGCCTATTTTATGGTTAGGTTAGGTTATTAATATTTAATAAACCATATTATGTACCTAATAACCATTTTTATCAGCGATATATTCTCAGCGGTCTTAATACTGTACTAAGTTGATATTTATTTATTTATTTTTATAATATGCTAGATACTTTATATTGAAATAAAAATGGACTCTGAAATAATTTAAAATATTTGAATTTTATACAATCAATTCACTGATTAACATTCCACAGAGGTATATATTTTCTTTCCAAGAACGATCGTTTCGGCTGATTGGAACCATATCAAGTGATGCACATACAAACAGTGCCGTCAACATTTTCAATATATAAATACCAATTTAAGATATGTCAAGAAAAAATGTTGTCGGCAATATATTAATTAAAATTACATTTTGGGATAAGGCTTCGTTCTACTCCCTAACGATGAAAATCACTCGCTCATGCGAGTCGCCTTATAAATGTATTGTATAAATCTGACTATTTTCATTATCAAAGGTCACATTGTATGCGTTCATGAGTAAGAACAAGTTCTTACAAAAGTATTCATTTTCAATTCAATTTGTTAACTAATTATATAAAAATTGAATTTGTGTATAAGACACAAGTTTGAAAGATAAAAAAAAGGACTTAAGAAGATAAATAAAATGTTTTTCGATATAATTTTCTTAAAAAAATAAGATTCACCGACATATTGTATTTTTTTTTGTTTATAATTCAATTAATCTTTTCTCGTATCGTTAACCTACGTATATTCAAAATATTATTTAAATATATATATTATAACTCATTACACAAACCTAGGTACATCGTTTTCTTCATTTCATACGTAGCCTGAGGACAAATATGATGGAAAAAATATTTTCTTCTGTTAATCCGAAAAATGGAACTTGTAAAGATAATTGAGTTTTTTAATAGGTACAACTTTTTTATTTTTCAGAATTTTCCAAAATGGTTGTCTATTTATTTTTCTTTGAAATTGTATTTGAAATGTATATTAATCAGCTTGATACAACATTATGTAAAAACAACAAGGAAAGTTGATATTTATTTTTAATTTTACCAGTATATTGATGATATTATGGACATATAATTCACAATAATATCAACGGGTATCATGTAGAGAGTTATACCATGAGCTACGAAGTAATGCGTTAGTGTGTATGATGTGTTACCTACCTACTATAAAATTATGAATTATCTGAACCTACAATCATTGTCTGTGGTTAATTTTCCATAGATGATGGTCCATTTCTTTAAACCGCTGTCACATGTCAGATATTTGAGCTTATATTTTATTCACTATATTATAGGTTCAATAATTAGATTCCTTGATTGAAAAACAATAAATATTAGATATACTACTTAATGTGTATAGGGTAAAATATTGGTAAGGATAAATAAGTTTATATCGTCATTTTTAGCTGTTGAAATATAGTAAATTTCTTAAAGTTATTTCACAATGAACATGTTCTTTTACAGAAAATTGAAGTTTCATTTTAATTTACTTATCACGCCATTAATAATTGTTGGGAACCATGTAGGTACCACATTTTTCTCTTCTGGAAAACATGCTTTGCCTGCATGCTTAATATGTCTCCTTTATTCCTTTATCCTTTTCTTACATCTTTCCGACATCCTCCAGGCATTATCATGTCCTTCATCAAGGAGGTTCATAAATCTATTTGAAGTTGTCTGACGGGGATTCCTAGCAGAGATTCATATCATAATAACAACTGTAATAATTTACTAACTTTTAAACCTTGCATATAAATGCGAAAATATCATCGTACGTGATTTAGGTACAAATCATGATTGTTTAAAAACCTACATGTTGTATGTATATTGAACCTAGGGCTAGAACGATGATCGAATGCGCCCGACGCATTTAATTCAAAAGATTTGTAATAATAAAGGGAAAATAATTTTTCTCGTTCTCAATTTTTTTTTTGATCGAATCCAAAAATTAAGGCTGTATCAGTTCATTGCGAGAAAATTTCTATTTAAAATTATATTCAGACCGTATCAATTCAGAATTTCAACTGTCAAGTCAAACATGCCCCCCTGGCATTCATAATTTTAAAATATTTAGAATTTCTTTTGTTTTCAATGAAACATTTTTGTAATTTTTTAGTACGAAGGTTAAAGGAACAGAAATAATATATCCCATAGAATTATTTAGCATTTCTATGGCGTATTGGCAACATTAAATCAGGGCGGCAAGTCTTGTCCAACCGGCGAAATCAAAACCCTCGTGATTACCCATATCATGGATTTAATTGGGTATCTGACTTCTGATCCAAAGGACCCGGGTTCGATTACCGGTGGAGACACAGTTTTTAATTGTGTTTTCAGTCTGGATCTGTAAAACTATTAATATCGTAAGTCTCCAGAATGTAGTAACTTGTTATTGGGTGCGTGTTAAATTAATATTTGACATAGTACCTGTTAGTTGCCCGAGAAATAATAATTATATTATATGATATGGGTAATCGTGAGGGTTTTGATTTCGCCGGTTGAACCAGACTTGCCCCCAGGTAGAAAATTTTGATCATGTCATAAAATATCTACCCGTTTGACCTATACCTGAGGGTGAGCATTCGTTTAACTCACAAACCAAATAAAATATATATAGTTTTTACGTAGAATTTATATTTGAGCATTTCTGTATTACGTGTTTATGTAAAATTTACTATATATTATACTTTCAAAAAAAAAAGATTAATAAATGGCAATATTCATATTTATTTATTTAGGTTAAATTTGGACAAAAATCAGCGTTAAAACATAGTACAATACAAAAGTAACATCAAGTATTTAGGCCTATTACATTTTGTCGTATTATTTGTTTAAAAAATCATGTATAGGTATTAAAAATAAAATACTAAAGATACTTCGCGGCGAACACTTCATAATTATCTTATTTTTAGTCAGGAAATTTAAAAAATCTAAAATGCTCTGATAAAACAAAAAGTGTGGAGAATGGAATAAATAAATATGGCGGACACGGACCTGCTCTGATACGACTATCTTTGATATTACATCTTCTCTTTCATCTGAAACTGTTACTTTCTTTTCCGTTCATCAAATAGATACTCACAAATACATTATAAAGAAATGCATTTTATGATGAGAATATCTTGTTTGCATTTCCGACATAACATTACTAGATATAACTATTTATCTTTCCATTAAAACATCTTGCAATACAATTCATGGGTCTTTAATAATACATCGACAGTTACGAAACAATAAATTAATCTTAAATACAAAATGCTTTATGTTTTTAATGTGACTATCTCCAAATCTCTTACAATACAATTTGTCGATGTTTTGTAATTTTATTTAAAAGGATCCAGTTCCAAAAACCTTTTTCAATTTCACTAATTCAATTTCATTCATATATTCAATTTCACTAATTATGTAAATAGGGATTGGTCAAAAAATAAATAGTCTCAACCAACCAGAGTAAAGTATTTTTTTTTAATTTTTGCATTGTATAATATCAATAGTTTTAAATGACCAATCACAAGAACCTGTAAGCTCCTCCTACATAATTAATCTATAAATATAAGTAAAATTTGTAAAAATAGTCATAAGCTAGTAAATGCCCTAACAAGGCGAAATAGTCCCATCGCCCATAATAAAATCCAAGTGGTTTACTTTTAATTATAGATATAATTTTTTCATTTATTTTCAACCGAAATCTTATGATAAATCGTTTGATTATAATAAACGTCCGAATTACCGGGGTAAAAAGCATTGTTTAAACGAATCTTGCGTCATTTTGTGATAAAGTTATGAAAGAAATTTATCTCATATAATTTGTACGGGTCTACTAAAGCCTTTGTTATTTTCTTTATGTTACGAAATAATTTCTAAACAATGATTTACTTCACAAACAGATTGTCACAAAGCTTGTGTATTGTAACCTATTATATTCAATATTTTAACGGTTTCAATAGACTAACCTTGTCTCGTTTTGCTAAGTCATCTTGTATTATTGATTACCATCTGAAACCACAATTATTTATTTCTTTTAATTTATTTTTATTTATTTATAGAGATTCCGTGAAAACAAATAGGCATTCAGAGCTTTTGTGAATTAATTTTTTTCTATTGTTGTAGCTATTTTATATATTATAGGTACTTGTTTTGTTTTAACTTTACGACGTGATTACATAGATTTATTATGAGAGAAATGAAGCAATGATTAAATGAAATCAGTAAAACGATAAATTTAATATTATTAGAGAAGTGTTTTGAACATCACTTCAATACACCTTTAAAATCGAGATCAAATTGTTCATTTTATTTGTTTGCATTATAAGTTTTACATTTTATCTTTCTACGGATTTGATCCTTATTTAATTAAGAGTTGGTATATCGTTTTATCTGATCTAGTTTTACCTACACAAATTGAAATTCTTAACGTAAAGTAAAAGAAAGGTTGTTGTGAGACACCGGCTTTGAATAGTGCTTCCACTCTTTTCTATTATCATCGTTTTCGGGTGTAAGATCGGCCGGGTTATCAAAAATACTACAGGTAAAATCATACATATATCAATATCGTTCAGCGATATGGTTCTTCGCCCATTCCGATTATAAGTAGTGTCTTTTTAGACTAGACGAGATTAGTGTATGGGGCATGTGTCGTGTTTCCTTTTATAAGGTAATGCACACCCGCACAATTGTAGCTGGTTATCCCACATGGTATGTATGTGAGTATAAAGGTATATTCGACAGCATTTGGTAAACCGTTTGGCTACCATGCCGGGGTACCGGGTTCGATTCCCAACTTGGCAGCAGTACCTATATTAAATATTATTTATCATATAAATCTGGGTAGTTTGAATAAATTACCATATGGCTACAACTCGCCATTAGCACTGGGTGTAGGGAAGTGTTTACATTATAATAAATGGTTAAAAGAAATTTAGTTAAAGGCTGGGGTCGCCCGAGGAACGACTATCATAATTTATGTGAAAGGTATTATTTGAAATGTCAAAGAATGTATATGTAGATTCAATATTACTATATAAATTGTTAACTTTCAACAATAAATATTATTTTATTATTATTCTCTTGTAAATCATAGAAAAAAGTGATAAATTATCATGTTGGAATCAATTGTTTAACAACTTTCATTTACAACAATTATGTACAAATGTGCGACGTTAAAAATTTATAATTAAAACAATGGCCCTTTTTATGTTGGTTTATTTTTCACACGTAATATCAGCGCTCTTCTTTGAGAACCATCTCGTGTGAACATAGATTATTATTTGTCATAATTTCATATTAGTTGGTTTAGATCTCTTGATCTAAGATTAAGATCAATCCCAATAGTAAAAATAACAAAATTTTAATGGATAAAATAATATATTATAGATATTTGAATAGTGCTTCACATTTTTTTTACTGACAAATATTTCAAAGTGACCCCAAGCTCAGGAAACTTAAAATTTGATATTTTTATTTTCAAATTGATAAAAAGGTACATCACCTTCATTAAATGGCATTAAAGAATATTATCAAGTTTGCATTGTAAAATATTTAAATCAAAAATAATTTAACAAACTCTTTTCATGAAAATTCTTCATACAAAATTCATACTTGGTTGTGAAGAATATAGCAACTATTCAATAAAAAATATCTTGTCTTGACTCTGCTTAAGTTTATTTAATACCTTAATATTATTATAACTTAGTTATTAGTACTTATGTATTTGAACGTAAGTACCCCACTTAATAACAATTAAGTATACAGAACTTATTATATGCGTGTACATATATTCTGTTTCATTATAATTATTGCTATTATACATACAAATAACTTAATTTAAATTTAAGACATAGTATTTTCGTAACATCTGTAGTTTAATTACGTGTCCCGGTTCTAAAATATAATAAAGTTGTAACAATTATTGGACTAATAAAACGCGAGATAGCTACATAAAAGTTTGTATGCAAACTAAATTATTATATACCATATTCTTCGTATGACATATTTTATTTTATTTATCTGGAAACATAACAGCTCGTTTTTTACAAAATACATAATATAAATATACAATTGAATACAAAACAAGCTTATAGTAATGTTTTACTAAAAGTATTTAAAGAAATTTACATTATTTAATTCAAGAAGAGACTATCAATCAAGTGAACGGATCAAGGAATAAGATTTAGGATATGGCTAGGAAACTGAGAATTGGATATTAACTAAAATAATATTGGCATCAAAAGCATTCTTACGCATTTTTTTTTGTTAATTGAGTTACATGTTTTGTTCTTCTTACTTATTCTCACAACTTAATATAATAAAAATAATATTAAGAGCTGTATAAATAAATAAATAAACAAGACGAAAAAAAATGCACATGGCACCAACACACAAAATACCACATACCTCAACAACGTAATATCATACCACTTTAACACTCAATAAAGATAATACCAGGCAGCGTTACTCGTGCTACCCCAAAATCCTAGCAGCACCTGAGACGATATTAAAATCTGAAATAATATTTTGGGGTTTTTTTATGGCGCCGTTTAATGACGCTGATTGTTCAGTTTAGTGCTGCTCTACGAAACAAATCTATTTTCAGTCCTTTAGTGAAAGTGCTCTTGCTTTAAGGATGGCGGTTACACCTTATTTATATCTTCATGTTGGACAATCTTAAGGTAATCGAAGGTAAGGTATTTGAAGATCCTATGTGCAAACTCGAGACCTTTAGATACTTCAGGTGGTGAGCGACCTCTGAAGAATTTTAGTCATTAAATAAATTGGAAAAAAATACATTTTGTCATTGTAAAATTCTAATAAAATAAATAGGTACTCGTGGGGCTTGTAATCTGTTTTATGAAACGTATCGATCGAGATAAAATTTATCAGATAATATAATGAAAAATCCTTTATCGCTCTGCGTTTTAAAAAACACAGTGATATGGAACACAGTAGGTACTAGTGCACTCCGAACATGACGTGTAACACTGCGCCGTGGCACAGTGGTAACTTACGTGCTGGCGTTCCGGGTTCTATTCCCAGCAGGGGAGAAATTGTTAATGATTATTTATCGCGCAATTATTGCTTCTCTAGGCTGGAAATATATCTAAAGAGGTTATTGACCGTTTTCTCTATAGTGACGTTCTTCTATGCAATCAAGAAAGCAATATCTACACTAACCAAAACATGACGTCTGGTGAATGCATCATGAAGATACAAGATCTTGAGATCAAAATTACCAAAAAGGTCACTGCATTTATATACATCCATACCGTCTCGGTATAGTTTGCAATTATGGTCACGTTGGATTCGTTTGATTACTGACACATGAGAAAGAAAGGTCTTGTGTCTGAAAGCGGAAAGGTTTCGATGTTTCAATCAATTATAATAATGGGTATTACAATGTTTCATTTAATGTTTTATATAACACGACCATATTATATATTATGACATGACGATGTTGCCATAATCACGAACCTTATGGCTAAATCATATTTAATATGGCTAATTCATGAAAGATTATGCACTTACATTGGCAAATCGCCTCTTTGATTTAAAATAGCATAATACATATTTCGAACTATTATTTTCGTGGACATGGACTCCAGCCTCTCGTTATAGTATAATTAAATAAAATTTAATAAATACCTTAGATTAATTATTTTTTAAACAAATTATACAATATAAATATCCAGGAACAGTAGATGTGGTTACAGTAACTCCCTCTCTTGTGGGTTATTTTTTAATATTTGAAATATCTGAATGGGTTCAACAAATTGTTTCGTCCATCCATACCATCATGACATATCCCACAATATGGAGTAACCTGCAACAGGTGTGCAGGTGTCCCTACAAAAAGCAAGATTCACCTGTCCTTATATAAGGCAACATTCAGTATGGGTGGTGAACCTCATCACCTACCTTTGTAAGGTGTTATTTTGTCTGTTGTTTTTTCGATTAACCCGCTCGTACGGGACATAATATCATAATAATAGAAAAAAGTGGAAGCACTATCTTAAGCCGGTGCCTCAAAGATTGTTTCAAATGCTTAAATTTAGGTTTATTCGTTTTTATTTTACGTACAAATTTTGCATAAACGGCTAAAAACAATAAAAAATTAAAAAAATAATTAAAAAAACATAGAAGGCATTTTATTGTCTGCCCTCTAAGGCCCCGGCGAGATTCGAACTCACGATCTCCTGTTTACTAGACAGGCGCTTTAACCAACTAAGCCACGGCGCCACGGATCGTCGCCGAGAAAATTTGCTATAAAACTGTTGCTGGAACGAAGCCAACGTAACGATATTCGTGTAAATTTCACAAACGATATCAACCCACGGAATCGTGTCGTACTAAAACGGTTCTTATAGCTCTGTTTTCAACCCAAACTATCAAATTATGGAGTGAATTGTTTGTAAAGGTCATTTTTCTATTCGATCATGAAGCAAGCGATGCACACATTACTACTCGAACATTTTTATGTCACACCAAAATCGTTTTATCATCCCATTTTCAACCCAAACACCACAATCATAAAGAAAAATGTTTATAAAGGTCATTTTCCTATTCGAAAGTGTGGCAAATGACGCACTACATCTTTCCAACTACTCTATTTCTGATGCTCCACAAAAATCCCTCTTATTGCTATGTTTTCAAACCAAACAATACATTTATAAATTTAAAAGTTTATAAAGGTCATTTTTCTATTCAATCATGAAGCAAACAAAACAGGCGTTTACCTACTGCTCGAACATTTTAATGTCACACCAAAACAGCTCCTATCACGTTGTTTTCAATTATAAATAAAATTTCTGTAAAGGTCAATTTCCTATTCAATTGTATAGCGAGTGACGCACACATCGCTATTACATTTTACTCACAGCTCGATCTTATCTAATTATACAATTAAAGACCATATGCGAATAAATTCGTTCATATTGTTCTTATCACAAACAATATTTACTGAGTCAACATATATGGTTTAATATGGTTTTTAACGGACTTCCAAAAAGGAGGATGCCATCATTTCGAGGTGAATTTTTTTTTGTATATTCAGCGATTTCTTTTTAGTACGTTGACCGATTTCGAAGATTTTTTCTTCATTAGAAAGGGGATATCTTCCGATTGATTCCATTTCAATTTGATCAAGATATGATCATGGGATCTATGAGAAATTTATCAAACTCATGAATTTGCACTTTACAAAATTGTTTATACGTACCTAATTTAAATAATCGGTAACCCAAAATTGAATGATTTTTAGCATTTCAAGAAAAAGCCTGACATATAAAATAATATCGGTCATTCTATTGATTTTAAGCACTATAAGCATATAAAAGATTTACTTATTTCTCATCGATAAATATACATACATACATACCATCACGCCATGTCCCTTACGGGGTAGGCAGAGAGAACCGAAATCCACTTACTTCTATCTTGACATACACTCATCGCCTCGGCAACATTCATACATCGTCTTATACATGTTCGTCTGTTTCTCACGCTTCAAACATTTACGTCTTTCAAAATACCGTTCACATGGACGTGCCATCCTTTCCTTGGGCGCCCCCGACCTCTTATTCCATTCCTGTCCGCAATGTATATTTTCTTCGTCAGGCGTTCCTCATTCATTCTCCCCATGTGTCTAAACCATCTCAATATGTTCACTTTCATTCTATTAATAACATTTTTCTTTATCCTACATTCTTTCCTTATGTCCTCATTTCTGACCCTGTCATACATCGTTCTATTACAGATATTTATGAAATAATTAAAAAAAATATGTAAAATTTTTTTTTTTTTTTAAACTTATGCTGAATTTTAAAATTGTGTGACGAACATTCACTAGAGAAATTTTGAAAATATTTATGGTATTTTTTCGAAACACACTGTTTAACATATTTAAGAACTTCTTATATACCTACTCTCTTCCTGAAGAAAAAAGATTTGGTACAATTATTGGTACCACACAAATTTATTATCCAATTGAATGACCGTTCCATACTGCACTTCAAAATTTTATTCTTTCAATATGCCCAAATCATCTCGAGCTATTCACTTTCTTTCTCATTAATATATCCTGTATTATAAACAATTTCATTCTGTCTACAATGTATTCTATTCTACAATATGTAATTTTATTAAACCGACTTTTATCGTGTTCAAAAGTAGGTAATATGTAAGTATCTAACTATTACTTAGTATGATATAATTTAGAATGAGGATGTGTGTAATTAAACAACACGAATGTGTTATATCACAAAACTTAGCCATATTATGATTTGGACTTGCACAACGATTGCATGGATAATACAATGACATTTTTTTGTGTCGATCAACTGATAAAAACTCGTCGAAACATAAGTAGGTAGGTAGGTAGGTAATATATTTTGATAAAACTAATTAATGTCATAAAACGAATGAAAGAAAAATAAAATAAATTATTTTATTCGTTTAAAGGCTACTGTAGTAATTTACGCACAGGTAATTTAAATATTTAGTTTTTACTCCTCACTACACCAAGGGGATACAGTTGGGGAGATATAAAATCGTTATTTTTTAGGTTATTTTTACGCAGATTATCAACTCATGCTGAGATTTTCATCACAATGTATGCTGTGTACTCTGTACTATGTACGTCAAGTTTATTCTACTTTATTTTATTTATTTATTTTTTTATTTTATTTATTTTATATATTATTTATCGATTATAGACTAAAGTACTCATTCGATTCTTTTCAAATTTTGCAAATTTATATATCGAATACTCGCTTAGACCTCATTAGATTTTAAAGTATTTCTGATCAGTGCTTCTCAATTTTTTGTACTGTCAAATATTTCAAAGGGAGCCCAAGCTCAAAAAACTCAAAATCTGATATTTTTATTTACAAATTACTTGAAAGGCACATCACTTTGAAAAAATGGCATAGAAGAATTATCAACTATCATAAGTGCTGAAAATTCGTATACACAATTTGAATATTTTGTAGTGTGATTTGGTAGCGAGGAGTATAGTGTTGGCCACAACCCACTCTTTTAATCACTCTTTTAACAGCCAAACTTAGATCGTAGCCTGTTTTTTTATCTGTAAAAGAATACCACAGAAGGTAACAACGATTGGGTAACATGAATCCTGAATAGTGGTGCCTTTCCGACACAACAAACTTCAAAGTGTTGAAAATCGCAGTTATAGTATAAATTTTGATTTTTTATATTTATTACGGAAGAGTCAATATCAATATTTATACGGGTAGACTATTAGAAATCACGCCACATCCATTGACAAACACATTTAACAGAAACATTACGATTTATTAAACTATAAAGGATTCAATCGAGGGGTTTCCAACAACTAAAGTGTCTGTCAATGGAAGGCGTGATTTCTTATATTCTTCTGTAGTAATTTATATTCTTATATTCATGCATCATACTATAACGGTTCGTACTATTACTGACCTGATAAGATAGCAATAATTAACACTTTGAAGGCTGTTATCTCCGAAATACACCAATACTCATGGCTCATACTATACAATCGTCGTTAACTACTGTGGTATCCATTTACAAAAAAAAACACCTTTATACTATGACTTAAGTATCAGTATATATTTTGTATGGGTAACATCTAACGGTATTACTTATTAGATTTCGTTAAAAGCTTACTAATCGCGCAACTAGATATTCACGGCTAAAATAGTTAAGATCGGTATTAAAAAATCTTACTTATAAACGTATACTAAGATGTGACTAACTAGTTCACCGAATTGTTTACGAACACCCTCATTTTTTTTCAAATGGTCGCATTGGCTTTACAGATGTCAAAAAATAGATATTATATTCATGTAATTTTTGAATAACTGATATTGAAAAATATTGAGTCAATTTAAACACGCTATGAAGAATAACAAGGGAAAACTTTATGAGGATTAAATTATTATGTCAATCTCAAATATGCGTTGGAAAGATCCATCATCATCAGCCTGTGTTTGCACACTGCAGGACATAGGCCTCCCTTCTTCTTCTCCACTCCTCCCGTTCATGTACGACTCTCACCCACTGTGGTCCAACGAATCTTTTAATTTTTTTTCTCATTAAAAGAAAGATCCGCTATTTTGAAATATTTGGTATGAAGTGTTACTCATGCGTTAAACAAGCTCTCTTCCCGTCCTAACTTGACGTCTAAGAAATAAAGGTGTAATAAAGATTTATAAGTAAACTTTTTCGTTAATCACGTTCTATTACCAGGTACTATAGATAGTTTACGTATAAGTAAGACGGGTTAAATAATTTCATTGAGTCAATTAGTAGATATACCTAAAAAGAGAAAAAGTATACATTTAATATTTTTTGTGTTAAAAAAGATTCACATAATATAGAAGATGGTTCATTGTGTATTTGTTAAATAACAAACGCCCGAGATAATTCACATAACCAATAATAATCGGTGAGTTTGTTAATTGACGCGGCGTTCCTTCACTTTTACATAGAAATGAGAATGACATTAGCAACAATAATACCTTCACTGCCATCGACAAAAACACAAGTCAATGGTTAGTTCAGTTATTGCATTCTCCGTGACACTGCACACTTGCCAGGGGTCATCAACTATAGATCTGAGAATTTAATTGAACCATAACATAATTGATTTTATCAATTGGTATGTATGTATGTATGTATGTAATTTCAATTCAGTTTTCAACAACAAAATAAATCTCACTAAACTTAGTCCTCATCCTGAAACATACTCGCTGTGGGATATGCCGTGATTGTATGTAGGTATATGAATGAATTCATCATGATTATTGACGCGCATCGTGCAAAGCACGTTGTCCAAATAATCATACAAACCTTCACGGCATATCCTAAAATGTGAGGTAACCAGCGACAAGTAAGCGGAAGCAAGACACATGCGTGTATGCCCACACTCATAACTAAAAAGACAATACATTCAGAATCTGTGATGGTAAACCTCATTGCTGAACTATGTGAGATGTTATTGTTGCCTGTTGTATTTTCTATTACCCTGCTCTTACGTTTGCGTAGATTAATGGAAAAAAATAGAAGCACTATTCTAAGCCGATACCTCAAAGTAATAATCATCTCTTTAATAAATAGGTACTCCAGTAGTCAGCATTATTTTTTTATAATAAATCCAATTTGAAAAGCATTCACATGAACGTATAAACTCTTTCATTGTAGCGTATTTTTACGACGCTGTTTACTCGTACGACTCCCAGTTGGTTTTTTGACCATTCATTTTTTGTATATTCCGTGAGTTGACAACCTCTGACTCAATTATAATCCCCCTCGGACAATGTCACGATTCAAATTGCTATATTTTGCCAAAATGGCGGTCGCTAATGGCCTTTGAATAAAAAAAACTAAAACCAGAATTGGTACCATCTCACTTTCGTTAGAGCGGACAATACCGTAAAATGATAGTTGCTCATAATATTATAATATCTACATACATAATATCAACCGAATTCTGTATTCTGTTTCTGTGAATCGGTCAAACCGATTTTCGGTTCGTCACAAATATTTTTCTATTCACTTTTCAAATATTATTTTTATGTAAAACGTGAAGAAAACTTTGAAAAGTATGTCCTTATTTTATTTTTAGTTTTTTACTACTTTTTTCTTTATCAAAACATCTCAACTTTATCAAAACATTATATCATCTTTTTTTTAACATGTCCACGTAGGGGACGCCAGCTATTAGGATTTGGGTCCATTTTACTCTTCCGAAGAAGCGCACTACGTAGCGTTGGTAGGGGTTTGCAATCTAGAAAAGAGTTTATTAATTCGGATTCTAAAAAGCCCCGGGTTGTACGAATACGGAAACACAGAATTCGGAAGATCGTTCCACAGTTGGGCTGCTGTATTAATAAAGGAGTTCGAGAAGCGACTTGTTCGTATAATATATGTTGAAGTTCCACTGTGAATGGGTGCTGCGATTGAGTGAAGCGAGTGACTCTGTTGCGAGTGGGTGGAGGAGGGACCAAAGATGCAAGTTCTTCTGAGCAATTCCCGTGGTAGTATCTATAGAATAAACTTAAAATACCGACTCTGCGTCTGTGTTCTAGTGATTGCAATCCATCAGTCAGTGATGGATCATCAATCAGACGTATAGCACGCCTTTGGACAGCGTCGAGGGCATTCAGTAGGTATTGGGGGGCGCCACTCCATCTTGAAGATATACATTGAGATCGTCTGCATGACGCAGTACCTTCCTTATATTATTTAAATAATATATATTTCTATAAATCGACTTACATTGATTACGGTTTCATTGTTAACAACAATTTTAAATGGAATAAATTATTCTCTGACATTACTCTATGAAACATAGAATGCCACTTTCAGTAAATTACTCAAAATTACTGTCTTCATTCTTTGCAGCTGTTACTTTGCCACAATTTTAAGTAATAAATTAAAAGTAAAACAGAAAATTTTTCATTTCAATTTGAAATTACTGTTGTATTGTAGAGTAAATAATTAAGGTTTAGTGTCTTGGAATGATCTTGAATCAGCGAACTATGCTATTATCTTTGTGTTATTTTCTGCTAGACAAATTAAAAGAAATATGGTTCGATTTAACATGAACAATTATTAAAACAATACTTACTTTCAATAATAGTACATATTATATTATTTTCATAATAAAATCTGTCATAATATGCTTCTATAAGAAATTCAATTCCGATTCGGTTTCGGTCGTAAAAGTTAAAAGTATTTTCGGTCTGTGTCTGATTGTAGTATGCTATTATGAATAGCATTATATTTGACAGTAATAACAATAACATGAAGGAAGGAAGCTGTGTCGTGACGTATTTTGTCTGAGATAAATATTATATTATTATTATACATAATATGATGAAATTACCTAATATCACATCATGTTTTTTTTCTCTTAAGACTTTCTCATTAATATATGATATATTTTAGATACACACGTATTGTTCTTCGGGCGATTTATATCTTATTCATAAATTTACTTTCCAATATTGATTTTATAACAATATTTGCATAAAAGAGTAGCATACTAAGTGTTTGCTGCCTCAAAGTATATTACAGTATCCTCAAAGTTGATTAAAGCTTTGTTTAAATATATTTGTTATTAAATTTATAAAATGACCATCCCTCGTGTTCATAAAAATATATTTAACTTAATTTTTATTAGAGTAAAAATTTGATTACATAAATTAAAAACTGAAAAATTTAATCAAGTAGAACTGATGTATTTACTATTTGGTTCAAAGTCCTTAACTTTTATCGAAAAAAATATAGATACCTACCTGATATTGTTGAATTTTCAGCTTCTTATTTTGAATTCTGTCTGTCGTTAATTTCAGAAGGGAATCTCCTCCGTCAAATCAACTAAAATTAAATATTAATCAATCAATTTTCTTTCTATTATTTTCAGAAGAGTATCTCCTCTCGTCATATCGACACAATCAAGATGGCAAGGTTTAATTTCTTGGTAAGTTTGTAATTTATAAATTTAATTCAATTCAAATAAATTTATCACTTTGATTGATATTACATTGAGAAAGGCTTAATCTTAGGTACTCGGAAAATCTTTGTTTCGTATTAATTTTCATTTATAATACAAACAAAAGATAATTCTATTATAATCTGACCAATAACGCCCCACTAGGTAAAAACATGATTCGTAATCCTATTTATCACTATAATAGGTATATTATCTCTTTTTTATAAAAATTGAATACCTGTTTACTATCACACAATGTTAGAAAACCAGCGACAGGTTTGCGGATGTGCATTGCCTAATAAAAGGAATCACAACACAGACGTTTATGCCCACACACTAAAGACAACATTCAGAATGGAAAAATTTAAAGGTATTAAAAAATGAAATATTAAATGCTTTGTTTTCAACAGCGAAAAATCACTTTAGTCATATAATCAAATATTTTTGATGGTAAAAAAAATGTGGTAATGAACACTTTCTATCGACTTGTGCCTATGGCAATAACTTTTGGTTTCGACACTTTTTAGCTTATCTGCTCAAGTACCTACATACCTACAATCATAATGGAATTACTTAGTTATAATGTGAGTGATGTGATTTTGCCTTTATATGTATATATATATATATATATATATATATATATATATATATATATATATATATATATATATATATATATATATATATATATATATATATATATATATATATATATATATATATATATATATATATATATATATATATATATATATATATATATATATATATATATATATAAGTTTTAGAAATCATATTAAATTTGTCAAATAATTTCTATACAATATTGTATCTGCACGGTCCAATTTCCTCATTTCTTCTCTCATTGCAGAGATCAGTCTTTTAAATATGCAATTTATAGTCTTGATAAAATAACTTACCCTATTATCGTGAATTAACTTCAGACATTGCGTTGCGTAGATGGATTGTAAGAGATTACCTTAACACTTTACAGACAAGATGAAGGACAGTGCCCCGTTCCACCATTATACTTTTCAACTTTTCACTCTTCGCTTTGCGATTTGAGAATTTCGCAAAGTGCAAAGCGTTCGCGTTCCACGAAAAAAAATGGTCATTTTGCGGCGTCGCCAAACATTTACAAAGTCTTTTCAATTGACGCTAGCGACACCTAGTGATAACTTAGTAGTACCGAGTGTTTCGCGCGTAGCGTACACGATCATTTGACACCGTTCGTTCTTGTCTGTTCTGTGATTTCGTTGTTGTTGTTAGAAAATGAGCCGGAAAGACAATATTAAGAAAAAAATAGCCGTGTTGGAGATAATTAATGAAAAGAAAGGAGTTATTTTTGGAGTAATTAGTGACACTATCACTAATACAGTGAAACAACAGGTGCTTCACTGAATTATTTGCTGTTGAGGAAACAATCATTTGCTTCTCTTAGTGCTGTTCTGTACCTTAAAATATGTGTAAATGAGTAGTGAAATAATCATATAAACTTAGAAAAAGCGGACATAATAATCACATAAACATAGTTTAAATTACCTAAAAAAAATCAGAATAAATCGTATACTTAATCAAGACATGTTCAAATATTCTAAGGTAGAGGCGTTAACATTGTGGAAATTCATTTTAATAAATTATTAAAATAACAATATAACTTTGTTTATTTCCACTTATTTATTTTTATTCCACAACTAGTTTCAAGAACTACCGTTCTCTTCTTCAGGTGGGTTTAAACTAAAAACTAATTTGGTGTGGTGTGTGGCTGTGTCATAGGTATAGCGGGAGGTGGGGGTAAGGGGGGAAGTGGGCGTTGCCCTAACGGGAACATGGATAATAATGGTGAAGTGTTGGGTTGTGTCTGGTTGTTAATTATTTTCTTGTGACTGTTTATGGCTTTGTGGATTTCTAATGTCTCTAAATTATTTTGTTTCAGTCCGTATGTATGCTTATGTAATAATTGTGCGTTTGTATTGTCAAATGTATGATTTTCTTGTATTAGGTGGTTTGCATATTCTGAGAAACCGTGTCCATTTAGACAGCGTTTATGTTCTTTGACTCTAGTTTCAATTGTCCGTCCTGTTCTCCCTATGTAAATACTATCACTACATAGTGTAGAATGGGATCTATTCGACGATAAAGTTCGATCATATGGAAGTGCGAGTGCCCACAAGAAAAAAGAAACCTTAGACAAGAAACTCAAATCACTCATAACCAATAAAAGTAAAACTGAAAAATCAAATGTCAACGTGAATTCCAATTATGATGCTCACCAAAATACAAACAAGATACAATTCTACGATCGGGTAGTGAATTTATCAAATTTCACATTCAATAAAGAAGAAAACAATCTTTTATCGAAGGGTATGAAATACAACCTTCCAAAGTACAAAGTCGAAAAATCCCTGGAAGTGCTAGCTGTTGACCTGGAGACCGCTACATACAGAGAAAATCTAACTTTCAAATATAATTGTGCGGACAAGATAAAAAGTTTTTTTAACAAATGTAAAATTAATATCTGGCAGTTAAAAGAAATTAAAGTGCTAAAAAACATCAAACAAAAACTTAATGACAATAATTTAACATTCACCCGTGCAGACAAAGGGAATTCGATCGTCATCATCCCGACTAATGAATACGACAACAAAATTAAAGACTTTCTAAAAAATAACATATTTGAACATATTCTCAAGGATCCAACAAACAAGTTCAACAAAAAAGTGAAAGAGATCATAAACTCCTGCAGTAATCTGTTTGACAAAACCATTAAAAAACAATTAGTGTTTATGAATCCGTCAGTGCCAAAATTCCAAGGACTAATAAAATTACATAAAAACCCAATAACAATTAGACCTGTAGTTAGTTCATGTAATTCCCCAACATACAAATTAGGTAAAATGTTAATGTCCATTTTTAATAACCTTAATATATTTGTACCCAAATTCACAGTTAAAAATTCTATTGATCTAATTGATAAGATAAAAAACATAAAGGTCCCGGACAACGCTAAATTAGTTTCGTTTGATGTGAGTAATTTGTTCACCAATGTTCCTATCACGGAAAGTAAAAATATTATTAAAAATTTAACAGAAAATTTGAATGATGGAAACTTGGCAAACGAATTACAAAAATTATTTAGTGTTTGTATGGAACAAAACTATTTTGTTTATAATGGAAAAATATATACACAAAAGGACGGTTTGGCAATGGGACAACCAACCAGTCCACTAATAGCAGACATCTTCATGAATAATTTTGAAAATAACTTATTTGATAGCACTAAAAATAAGGAATATATAAAAAATGTATTGTTGTGGTATAGATATGTTGATGACATTTTCTGCATATGGACGGGTACGGACCGACAACTACAAAAATTTCTCACACACCTTAATACACTACATAATAAAATCAAATTCACAATGGAAACGGAAAAAGACAGAACTCTAAATTTCCTAGATCTGACCATAAAAATAACAAATAATACCTTTACGTTTAACATATTTAGAAAACCAACATACACTGACAATATCATTCATAATACTTCACAACACCCAATCACACACAAAATGGCAGCCTTTCATTCAATGATCACTAGATTACTCAAGGTACCGTTAAATAAGACAGACTATAACAAGGAGTTACAAACAATAGAAACTATAGCTCTTAATAATGGTTACAAGAAAGATATAGTTCATAAAATATTAAACAGAAAAACACGTACAAACATCATTCATAAATACATATACAAACCAAAACCACGAGAGACTGGCACAAATTGGAGAAAAATAATATATCTTAATAAAATTACACATGATATAACGAGACATCTTCCTTTAAACATAAAACCAGCCTTGTATACAGACAACAATATAGGACTTATACTGAAAAACAACACAGAAAAAACAAGTAATCTGAAACAAAGTGGAATTTATGAATTGCAATGTGGGGACTGTGATAGTATTTACATAGGGAGAACAGGACGGACAATTGAAACTAGAGTCAAAGAACATAAACGCTGTCTAAATGGACACGGTTTCTCAGAATATGCAAACCACCTAATACAAGAAAATCATACATTTGACAATACAAACGCACAATTATTACATAAGCATACATACGGACTGAAACAAAATAATTTAGAGACATTAGAAATCCACAAAGCCATAAACAGTCACAAGAAAATAATTAACAACCAGACACAACCCAACACTTCACCATTATTATCCATGTTCCCGTTAGGGCAACGCCCACTTCCCCCCTTACCCCCACCTCCCGCTATACCTATGACACAGCCACACACCACACCAAATTAGTTTTTAGTTTAAACCCACCTGAAGAAGAGAACGGTAGTTCTTGAAACTAGTTGTGGAATAAAAATAAATAAGTGGAAATAAACAAAGTTATATTGTTATTTTAATAATTTATTAAGACATGTTCACATTGAGTGCTATTTATGCGAAAATATTCGAGGAACTGCGTGGGTAAAATATTTTCGAAATTTATCCTTTCTCTATAATTTCTTACAACCCCGTCTTCCTCATCCCTTTCTGACAATAATTTATGCAAAATTTTATAATAAATTTACTAAAAATTCTAAACAAACAATTTCTACTTTCACAACTCGACGAATGGCAAATTTGAAATGTCAAAATATTCTTTTCAATTCATTCGCAAGGTTTGCAAAGTTTTTTATGAAAAGTAGCGATGGTGGAACAGATCGGCTTATTTGCTTTGCAATAGGCGTCTACTTTTCGCTTTGCAAATTGCAACTTTTACTTTGCGAAAAAATGTAATGGTGGAACGAAAACAAGCCGACGATTTGCAAAGTGCAAAGCGCAAAGTTGAAAAGTACGATGGTGGAACGGGACACTGATACTTAATGTACCTATGACATAATAAACTTCAATATTGACTGTACAGACCTTCTGAAAATTATTAACTTCAACATCCAAACAGACGTACAAGACACACCTCAACGTTCTTTTTAGACAAAAAAACACACTAATGCCGCTCAGAATTCGCCATTGTACCCGATGTCATACCACGTATAATAATAAATTAGAAAAAGATCAGGTCCGTGGACATATTCTGTATGTCCAGGACGCTTTTCAGGAGCCACATTAGACAGGAATAATTAATTGTTACAATTCTTATTCATTATATTTGTTTAAAAAAATATTATGGTACGTTGCCCATATTTCAAATAAATAAAAAAAACCTTATTAAACTTTGTTGTTAAATAAAGGTACACCTATCATACAAATAAAATATTATTAAGCCAATTTTTAGCTTATGCGTATGCTTATTTTATCCTCACGATGAATATAAGTTATATAAACGTGATTGTTTACTAATAATAAACATGAAACAAAAATGAAAGATATACCTACCTTCATTTCCCACGATAAAAATGTATATTTTTAATGTCTTTCATTTTGACACTTTGAACTTTAAAGTCTTAATTTAGAATCAAAGTAATTATGTGATAGGAATAATGGATACAACAATGTTTATAGATAGGCATAGGCACGATCTTCAATCATCATTGATTCTTAAAGAAAGTTTAAGTTGGAAGAAACCGCAATGTGACAGAATCTTCAGAGTATGAGTAATACATAAAAGATTTACCTACTCTCAAGGTGGCATATAAACCTAAACAGCCTAATTTCAAATCAAATTCCTCAAATATGTTAAACAGTGTGTTTATAGATAAAATGTAGTTTCAACATTTCTCTAGTGAGTTCGTTACACAATTTTAAAATTTAGCCGAAATTCCCCTAAAAAAATATTAAAAATATCCTTTATTACAGCATTTTTTTAAATAACTTCCTAACTATGTGTCGTAGAGAAATAAATTTACTATATGCTTGAAGAGTGCATAAAATCAAAGTGAATGACCGATAAAGTTTTTTCATTTCAAGTCAGATTTAGACTGAAAACACAATAAAAACTTCATATCAGCAGTCAGATATCTAACCAACTAAGCCACGAAGGCGGACAAGCTTCAAAATTTTAATTACAAGAATAGTGCAATAATTATTTAATTTTTTTTCACTAAAACGTAATTATTTATTAGATTGTTTTCATTTGTATATATCTGTTAGTCTTCAAATAGATTTTAGCGTTAATATTAGATAATCCAAAAGTACGTAACTAATATATTTAAGTCGTGATCTATCACCGAATTCCCAGATAAGAATTGGCTTCACTTAACCAAAGGTTGTGATACCTATGTGTAGTTGGTTGGTACTTATTCCTCCATGGTCAGTTACAGTCCTCAAGTTGTGTAACATACCTAATACCGTTATGTGAACCTACAAATGCATATGTACATAGGTACCTATTGTTGGAAGAAAGTTGCGGAGACTCGCAAACAATTTATTTTGACAAACAAATCACGCATACATTAATGCTTTGTTGGTATGTAGGTACATCTTCGCTTTAGTACCTACCTACATAGTAAAAAAGAGAAAACAACTCTTAACGTCTCTATCACTTACATAATACAAAGAAACTTCTTGAATAATTATTATTGTTGCAACATATATACTATTTTGATAAGTGTATGTGGGTAGGAATTTGTGATAAGACACATTGTTACTACATAATGTCATATTTCATAAAATATCTATTTAAAAATACTGAACTAAGAAGTTTACGTAAATAAAACCCTCCAGACTTTTTGCACGGTCCCTTATATCTTATGTATGATAGAAAAATGAGGAAATAAAGAAGAATGCAAGATAAAGAAGGATATAATAAGAAAAATGTCATAACCTCATTGCCATGGTACACATTGTATTGTACATTATCATCAACTGATTGGTTGGAAGAAATTTCCATTTGACAATAAAAACACTAGTGTACAAATTATGTGTAGGTATAAGAAGATAAATAAATAAAGTGAATACCATTTAGATGGTTTGGGCATATTAAAAGTATGAACGACTGCCCAAAAATATATCCATGGGTGTAATAGATGCAGTGAATAGCAAGGACCGCCACAAAAACGGATGGCATGACAATGTCAACGATAATATTTTGAAAGAAGGAAACATAAAAAGTTTTGACAATCAACAATCAGTTGGTAAGCCGTTCGGTTCGATTCCCAGCAGAGGAGAAAAATATTTAAATTTGATTCTCACGCAAGTATTGCTTCTCTGGGCTGGAAACACTGGTTAGTTGTAAGAAATTTGCATACGGCAAAAACTCTCCACTTTCGATGGGTGCAAGAAGTTTTTATTATTATAATTATTATTATTTTATTTATTTTTTATTTATTTTATACCATTTCGATATTTATGACATTATTTATAAATACTATCCGTTTTGGGGTTAGGATATTAATCATGTTGTATGAAACAATGCATGGTTTTAAAGGAAGCCAAGAATGTGTGAGTATGGCGCTCGATTCTCGGTTCAAAATTTAACAAAAAATGTATTTTATTAATAATTTGGGGTGTGTAAAGATGAAGAGAAGGATAGTCGGGAAATACAATATAATTATTAATATAGCCCTTCATTTGATAAATATGTTTATTTTATTTATATATTTGTTTATTTAAGACATACAATATACATAAACATAATATCAATTATAATAAATCAACTGTGCACACAAAAATCCCACAAGGCACACAGACTGTCTGTGGTTATACCAATTAAAAAATATTCAAAATTATTTTGTTAATATGTTGTCAATTGTTTAGAGTGTTTGGCGTTATCTATGTATGATTAACTCACTTTTTTTTTAAATAAATCGTCTACCAAATGATATTATTTGTAAACTCCTATTATATTTTGTAACAACATTCATAAATATATATTTTACTTTAGTTAAATATAGTGTATGAAGAATGTCTGCAGAACGGACTGAGAATGAATGTGAGTAAATCTAAGATATTGGTATTCGAAAAAACTGAAAGTATAACTCCGTGTAGAATAAAAGTAGAGAACGAATGGCTTGAACAAGTAGAGGAATATTTATACTTGGGAAGTATGTTTGAACGGAATGGAAGACCTGATAAAGACATTGAAAGAAGAGTTATGGCAGGTAACAGAATAAACGGAGCTCTCAGACCAGTAATGTCCGATCCAAACATCTCAAAGGAAGCAAAAATTGCCGTACATAATGCAATTGTAGTGCCCACTTTGATGTATGCCAATGAAACATGGACGTGGCAAAAGACGCATGAAAGTAGAATAAATGCTGTGGAAATGAGATCACTAAGAAGAGTATGTAATAGAACGATATTTGATAGAATAAAAAATGAGGACATAAGGAGGGAATGCAAGATGAAGAAGAGTATTATAAATAAAATGAAATTCCTTGAGGTGGTTTGGACATATTGAAAGAATGAATGATGAACGACTGACCAAAAAAATATACATGGGTGTAAGAGATGGAGTGAATAGTAGGGGCCGCCCCAGAAAGGGATGGCATGACCATGTGAATGATATTTTGAAAGACGAAAATATAAGAAGCTTGAATAATCGACGAGCATGTATGAGACGATGCATGGATGTAAAGGAAGCTAGGAATGTATGCAAAAATAGAGGAGTATGGCGCTCGGTTCTCTCTGCTTACCCCGTAAGAGATATGGCGTGATGATATGTATGTATGTATACTTTAGTTAAATTATTGTTGCAATATATAATTTTGAACAATCTACCTGCGTATTAAATATTGTAACGGATATATGTATATTAATTATATACATGTCTTAAGAGGAATGCTCTCACGAGAGTATATAGGAAAAGATTGCTACCTACACTACAAAAAGTCACTTTCGTACACACTGTGTATATGGTGAGTTTTTTACCAAGTGGTGATTTTCTCCAACTGCCCAGTCAATTTTCGTGAAAAATTAATTTTATTTTTTTTTATTGACAATAACATCTCAATAGAGACGAAGTCAGGATATCATAGAAGAACCAGGAACTGCAGGGCACCTACAGGGCTTACGACCTGTCATCGGCTGGTTTACGTGATCACTTTATGCGCTTGCGCAACGTTCACCAATTATGCCTTTATTGAATTCCCTTATCGATGTATTTTTGAAAGTTCTATATATTTGAATAATGTGTAGACATTTCACCTGAATAATATGAAATTATACTATTGCCATATATGAAGTAACAAGCCCTGTATCCCAACTTCGTCTATGATATCCCAACTTCGTCTCTATTGAGATGTAATTGTCAGTAAAAATATCATTTGACTCCCGACAGGGAAAACAATCCAATGTTTTCGTATATGCAATTAAAAAATATATTAAATGAATTTTAATAAATTTATCCTCTGCTGGGAATTGAACCCAGGGCGCCCTCATCGGACACACAAGGATTCTACCACCATGCTACGGCGTGGTGGTCAACAATTTTGATCATCTAAATAATATGTGTCATTCGAAATACTTATGGTACTGCTAATTATTTGATTTTACTTCTATTTTTATATAAATACACCTGCAAACTGACATGTTTTGAGTAAATATCAAATCACATAAAAAGTATTACAGTACATACTGTTAAAACCAAAGAAATAATATAACGAATTCATTTGTATTGCAAAAAAAGCATACCCCTCTTAATATATCTAACATAATATGTATTGGTTACTATGAAATATGAGCCAACAGCTAAAAGAAGTAGTTATTTTTATATAATATGAAGTGTACAACAATTTTGACTTATTATAACTTTAAGGTTTAGGAATTATGGTTACGAAAAATAATGCTTTAAATTAAGTAGATAAAAATACGTTTAATTTAAGAAAAAATCTTTATTTATTTGTTTCTTAATTACTTTGTGTCTATAAAAAATAATTTTAAATGTTATTTTATATAGTTTAGAAATATTTTGTATCGTTTCTTACATAATCAACATTAAATATAATAGTAATTTGTTGACATAAAAATATTATTAACAGGCATTTCCAAATAAATACTTATATACGTATTTATATAACTTTTTTATTTAAAGTGTTATTTTATTACAATATTTCTATTACATAACAACATTTACTTAATGTTTACACAGTCAAATACTGTTACTTAACTCGTGGCTTGCGGTGTCATTCAACATCGTTTCTAGCGATGCAGTAAACTGAGTTCACTTGTCAGCTGTAGGTAAATTTAAATTAGCTTCGGTATCAGAAAAACCGTTATGCATAGTTCATTTATTTTCAACATTTAACAGTTGACCTGTAACACAATCATTTACTTAATTAAGGAAAGAACATAAAGATTATTGTGTATGAGGAATGAGAACAAGAAATCCTTATTCATTTTTTACAAAAAAAATATAGTATTGACTGATTAAATCGTAGAGAAAATATAAAGATCTATACAGATCTGTCACTTCATGAGAATTATGAAAAAAAATTTATAGGTAGGTATTTAATTTTAAGTTCTCCGGCTCCCATTCACCGGTATCGCTCATTTTGACGATGCGATACCATTCTGACGATTTATAAGTACATTTTTTTTATTAATTCAAATCAAATTACTATTTCGTAGTAGTGGATGATAGTAGTTAACGCAGCTGGGTATCAAAGGTTAACAAAATCTAAATGTAAGACTTCGTCAACTACTAAAACCCATTGATTGTATCTATAAAACCCATCAACTCTGTCTAAAGGTGCGTATTTTTGTTGTTAAGCTTTTCCAATTGATCATAAATCAAGATGTTTATTGTTGATATGACATGCAGTGTTGATAAACTATGTATTAACAAAGGTCAACTTTCGTTTTTATATGAACAATGTTGTGACCATTCATGTTGTAACGTTTGACCTTAACCGTTTGTACATTGACCTCGTCTTTAAAAAAACAGGTTATTTTTTTATTAATTCTATCATATTGCATTATTTTTTAGTTATTTAATAAATAGAATATTTTATATCGATATAGCTGTCAACTTATATAGCTGCAGTCGATCTATTGTCACATTCGATTTTTTCCCTCGTGATTATTTTTTTTTTCTAATTCTCTGATTCTTTTTTGTCTACTTTTATCTTAATCTGTGTTTTTATCTAAATCTATATATTTATATTTTATCTGAATCTATATTTTATGTTTTAATATTTCAATGTCTATATTTTTATTTGTTAATATATTTCATCTTTGTGTGTAATTAATTATTGTAAGTGTATGTATATTGTAACAAGTAAATGGCTTATGCCGTATATTTTGTAAATAAATAAATAAAATAATCATAGAACATACATAGAGCATTATCCCATAATATGGCGCAACCAGCGACAGGTGCATTACCTCAGTATAAAAGGAAGCACGACATAGACATGTAGGCCCACACACCAGTCTCGCCTCACCTGAAAAGGCACTCTATTCAGAATGGGTGATGCACCTCATATCTGAACTTAGTGAAATGTTATTGTTGCCTGTTGTATTTTCGATTATCCGACTCTTACGGGACATCCGAAAACGATGATAATATAATAGAGTGGAAGCACTATTCAAAGCTGGTGCCTCACAGATAGAATTCATATATATATAAATTCAAAACGATAAGCAAACTTTGAACTTATTGCTTCTATGTAAACAGAAATCGTGTTATTAGGATTATCAAATCGACTCCTAGACGTCAGCAATTTACTTAGCATAGTTTCGTATATCGTTAAAACGTTTAGTTATTTTTTATTTTATTTTTCGTGTATGCTTGTAAGATATGCAATAAAGTTTCAAGTATCACCTTATCTAAATACATATTACTACTTTTTTTATTTACATAAATATGTACAACTTATGTATACCGAGAATATTTGCAAACATACGAATCAGGTGACATCTACCGGAAAGAAAGTGAAGTTTGTTCTTGAATATATCACAACCGTGAAGACTTGAGATATTTATTAAAAAACACACATCACTGCGTTTTCCTATATTCTGTTATTTGACATTGTTTTCACATGTTGTGGGTGTAGAGACGACCAAAAAAATAGTTATATCATCTCTAAAACAATGTAATGTATTATTTTGTTTTTTTGTTTCACTGTTAATTTATAACATGCATCAATTATTATCACAGAGCTAATGATTCTTCGGACATATACATTGTACCTACACAATAAAAATACACATTTTGTTACAAAGTTTTTAAAATACATCTATAGGCATTTCAAAAATGTTATTAGATAGGTACTTCTCGATAATTTCCTTAGCACGAAACGAATAATTACAAAAAAATGGAATATATCATTTAAATTTTAAAAAGTTTTGTAATGGAATTTTATCACGAAGATTCGGTCGAACAATTAAGATACATAGATGTTTTAGTGTCAACCCTGAACATCAGCCATGAGAGTTGACAGTTGACAGTTCCTTACCATTATAATGTAAATAGATACGTGACTATTGTCAAATGCAGATATTAGCATAATATGGTAATGAAAATGAACGATTTAAAATCACCAATGTGCGTGATAAATGATATACTCATATTATGTATATTATGTAGTTGTTGGGTATTAGTTTGTTACAGAACGAGAGAGAAAGTCATTGGCAATTCTTATTATAATATTCATGTTGACAACTAAATAATGATTTCACGAATAAAATAGAAAATCTGCGTAATTCGCAAAGATGCTTAAAATCAAATATCACATCATACAGTTGCATTATACATCTATCCGCAGGATTCCATTATATTCTGTTGAAAGAACTACGACATATTTTAAATTCACAGTACGTAGTTATTAAATAGTTAGGTACCTACTTGATTTCAATTCGTTCAGAAAAAATCGTTACCTTCTTGAAAATTTTTAAAATGCAAATGCAAAATTGGGTCGATGGCAGAGCGGCTAGCGCGTTGGACTAGCAATCCAGTGGTCGCGAGTTCGAATCCTGCCTCCACCGATTTCGTTCACCTATCTTCTTCTTCTTCTTCTTCTTCAGCCAGTTTTCATCCATTCTTGGACATAGGCCTCCCCTTTGATCCTCCACAACTCCCTGTCTTGGGCACACTGCATCCATCTCCCTCCGGCACATTTCTTGATGTCATCAGACCACCTTGCCTGGGGTCTGCCAACACCTCTTCGGCTTGTTCTCGGTCGCCATTCTAAGATCTTTTTGGTCCATCGTGAATCCTGGCATCTGGCAATATGCCCAGCCCAGCTCCACTTAAGGCCAGCGACCCTTTCGGCTACATCGGCTACTTTGGTTCTTTGTCTTATCATGACATTCTGAATTCTGTCCCTTATTGAAATATCCAGCAACTTTCTCTCCATAGCTCTCTGTGTCACTAACAGCTTGTGCATTATTCTTTTTGTTAGGACCGATGTTTCCATTCCATAAGTAAGCACTTCGTTCACCTATAGCACAAGTTAATGCCTATTTTAGGGAACGTAGGAAGATGTATATGTACTTGTTTAACAAGGACATGTTCATTTTTAAAATTAAAAAAAAAAATTAAAATAAGAAAAAATCTAATGGTCTTACACAATAGTCTCGGGTTCGACTCCTGGTAAAGACAGAGTTTTTCATCGTGTTTCATGTTCAATATTATCACGTTTTGCCTACCATGGTAGCAAACGGACAAATATTTTTATTATTTTCCTAACAACGGTAGCGAATGGACCAATATTATCACATTTTGCATACCACGGTAGCGAATGGTTCATTATTATCATATTTTCCTACCACGGTAGTGAATGGAACAATATTATCACATTTTTCCTTCCACGGTAGTGAATGGAACAATATTATCACATTTTTCCTACCACGGTAGTGAATGGAACAATATTATAATATTTTGCCTTCCCGACAACTCGACGTTTATTATACAAAAATACAAGAATGCCAATCAAATTTTTCGTTCCCCGTCTCACTAGGGAAACCTTTTCTGATTCAATATGTTTGGTCAATATGTTTTTCTATAGAACTACAATAATTGTTTTTTTTTTTCAACAATGTATCAAATATCTTTTATTGTACCATTAAAGCACGCATATTTTATTATTATTCATTGATAAAGATATTTCGCCATTACCATGTAAATTTATAGGAAGGCGTTGTCTGTATGTCAATGTTGACACAAGTAAAATGTTTAGTCAATTTACAACATTATACTGTCATATTTTATTTATTCAATTAACACATCTTTTAACTAAAATATAATAAAGTAACAAATACACTTACAAGGAAATATTTTGTTGATACTTTTCATTCACTTATGTGTTTATTTAATATGGTCTTATAGATTTATAATAAAGGCTTATTTTATTCAACCAATAAACATATTATGTATTTACTTAAATAAACCATAGGTGAATTAAAAAAAATATTTATGATGAAAATTGTTTGATGATAAAATTATATCGCTTTATAAAAATTATTGAGTGAACATGGGATTCAGGTGGAAATCTTACCTGCGAGTATTGTTTGTTCAAGTAATATCAAAAATCGTTTAGACCCGAGACCTCATTTTTACTATTTCGCATAAAAGTCAAAATTTCTAATAATTATACAAAATAAAATATTTTAAAAATAATAGTACAAGGCGAAATTTCCTTCAACCATCTACAAGTGTCGGCAAGTATCTAATTTATTACATTTGGTCACAATATTTAGCCCAGATAAGCAAAAAATGTATTTTCAATGCAATGTATTACTTATCTAACGATAAAATCACTAAAGATTTCTTAATCTTAGGTCAGTAGGAAGCTATAAAAATCTGAAGTACCTACCTACTAGGTTGTATCAAATAGAATGCCAAATTACAAACAAAAATCTGAAGTACCTTCTCGGTTGTATCGAATAGAATACCAAATTACAAGCACAAATCTGAAGTATCTACTCGGTTGTATCAAATAGAATGCCAAATTACAAGCACAAATCTGAAGTACCTACTCGGTTGTATCAAATAGAATGCCAAATTACAAACAAAAATCTGAAGTACCTTCTCGGTTGTATCGAATAGAATACCAAATTACAAGCACAAATCTGAAGTATCTACTCGGTTGTATCAAATAGAATGCCAAATTACAAGCACAAATCTGAAGTACCTACTCGGTTGTATCAAATAGAATGCCATATTCAAAGCACAAATATCATCACGAAATCAATAAAAAAATATCTTACCCCTGTAAATACCCCTGTCGGCCTTTGTGGCTCAGTTGGTTAGGTATTTGACTGCTGATCCAAAGGTCCCGGGTTCGATTCCCGGTGAAGATACAGTTTTTAATTGTGTTTTCAGTCTGGATCTGTGAGACGATTAATATCGTAAGCCTCCAGAATGTGGCAACTTGTTATTGGGTGCATGTCAAATTAATATTTGACATAGTACTTGTTAATTGCTCGAGAAGTAATATAAAATAAAATATACGTACATATATTATTCAAAAATAAGACATTGCCAGGTGAGTTTGTCGAAAAATTGATGCAAACAAAACAGTTATTTTTCTAAATAGGATATGGTAAGGGTAATACACTGCAAAATACTGTTCATGAATTGCTAGTCCAATGAATTTTAGATTGAAACTAAATATAGCCATAATTTTTATTTTACTTGTTTCAAGATTAATCAATATTTAATTTGTTCTATAACCTCGATTAATTGTGTGAGCACATCAAACAGCATCACACTAATATAAAATTACATTTGCGTTAAAAATAAAAAAAAATTAACTAATGTACCAACATCAGAGGTTACGGAGGTCATGCGATTGTCATTTGTATGAAAATTCATTAAGCTATCTTGCAATTTGTGTTAATTCTGTTCATAATTTAACACTATTTGAAGGACAATCGAAATAATATCCATTCAATTTAACATTTAAAGCACACAACTTATTTATTTATTTTAAAGAAAAGCGACAGTAGGTATGTATATTACAATATGAATTACGAAAACAAAAATCCTTGCTTACAAAATTATGAAATTTCAAAAGTAATAATTATTACCTAAAATAGAAAAAAAACAACACATTATAGCATAGCAAATCTTTTATTGGATAGAAATTGATCGTAAGATTTTGTCTCAGGAATCTAATATCATATATACGTATAGGATGGTATTAAGAAAGATTTTGAAAGAAACGTAAAGCAATCATTTTTTTTCCACAAACAATTTTGAACTTGTATGTTATATACGTGGGGGTTAAATCGATAGGTATTGAGGTGCCTTACATCCCTGCTTCGGTTGATCCACTCCTCATGACACACCGTGTATATATTTGAATTTTCATCAAAAGTACAAAATTCTAGCCATAAGGTCACATTGTTCTATTGTATTTACAAAAAAATAGCAATTTGAATTGAGGATGATAGACCGGCAGATAGAATGTTCATAGAATTATCTAGTTTAACAAATGAAAAAGTAAAATAGAATGAACAAAAAAGGATAAGTAATATTTTGTTTGTTAATATTATTTTATAACACGTCAAATATGTGTGAGCAAGACAATAGCTTAGAATATCCTAAGAAATCGATTGTTATACCAGCCATTATCTGTCAAAAATCCCTTTGTTCAAATAAAAACCACTTATTGTCGTGGGAAAAAGATACACAACTTAATTTGATAGATAGTTGTCAAGAAGCATTTCAGGTATTACCAAATCTGCTTCGGTATCTTCATCCATCATCAAATGAGACATGAATAATTGCTAATAGTCCCAAAAGTCATTTCACATTTAAAGATCACTTCAGTCTTTAGAGAATTTCCATTATTTTGTTGTTGGGTAATCTAGTTTAACATATTATTACATTATATTTCCCTACAACTACCGTATCGCTCATCAAGACACGTTCATTGTTGCATCATGTAATTACAACTGCATGTTGTTTCGGTTGTTGAAGGTTAAGTTTTTTTTAATTATATAATTTAAAAAACTTTGATGACACGTAAAATCGAGAAAATTGCAATTGATATTAATATTTTATGTAAAACTTGACATTTGGTTAACCTTGTTAAACTATTTGTGCAGTGAGGCACAATTACAAAAGCTTTTTTCACATATTGAATGCAAATAAAAGACAACAGTCGTTCTTTGTTTAATAATTTGTTTTTATTTTTTGCAGAAGGTTGCTGTTGCACTCTTGTTGGTCAGCAGAGTCACTGGAGAAGGTAATAATTTATTTAATTAAGTTTTATGTAAACAAGAGAGAAATAAAACTAATTCTTAATTTAAACCATCAAGGATTATTATTTTCACAAATATAAGTATAAATTCAAGTGTTTGCTAAGTAAATTACATAAATTCTATATTATGAAACTCAATATATTGTTTTAAAGACTTTGAATTTTTGATATAAATCCAATGAAAACCCAACCAATGAAACTTTTCACAGTCCATTTTGTTATTCCTAAATTAAAAAGCTACTGTTTTGCAATTAAACTCTCTTTTGTTTATCAACAAATTAATTAATATTCTGCCGTTGGTAACTTAGTTTTCGTAATGTTGATTAATTGATGCCTAAAAGCAAGTTGCTAATTTGCTATCGCGTGATTATATCAAGTGAACAATAGTTAAAATAATGTTACCACCTGATTAAAATCTTATAAAGGCGTTCAACCAGAATAGTGAGGTACCATTTCATGCTCTGTAAATTGTTAATACAAACCATATAGGTATTTACACTAATCTTTCTATAACTTGTCATCAAGTAAGATATCATCATTATTATCAGTCTTTCTGACACTCTGTGTCCACCTATTTAAATATTATTATCCGTGACTAAATACTGACTAAAATGATGATAATAAGTTTCAATTTCAAGTTAGCTTCTGCTATAAATCTAAGATTCTTTTCAATCAGTGCTAGAAATGTCGGCAATATGTTATGTGAGTCAATAAAAAATATATCAAACTTAAGATTTCATCCTCATAATCAAATTTAACACTTACTATACTGACACATTTATATATGCAATTTCACACATCATTCACACAATATCTCACCATAATATGTAACCATTCCTAATGTATCTTAATATACTACAATAACTTCAGCGACAACCTATAATTGGCTTTATTATTAATCAAATCATCTTTTTTTTATATAATTTTATTATAATATTATGCTGTATGTTGTCCTCTAAATAAATTAATAAATAAAATAACACATGATGTGCTTTGTCTTTTCAGCCCCACTGAGCGGCGGTTATCTTCCTCCTTCAACTTCATATGGAGTTCCCTCGGGTGGTAGCGGAGGTCACGGAAGCGGCGGATTTGGTGGCGGCTTCGGCGGTGGTCTCGGCGGTAGCGGTGGATTCTCCAAGCCTTCTTCTTCATACGGAGCTCCCATCGGTGGAGGCGGATTCTCTGGCGGACATGGTGGAAGTTTCGGCGGCAGCATCTCCAGACCGTCTTCATCTTACGGCGCACCGATAAGCGGAGGTCACGGTGGAAGCTTCGGCGGTAGCGGGGGATTCGGTGGAGGACACGGAGGCAGTGGTGGATTCGGAGGTGGACACGGAGGTAGCGGTGGATTCAGTGGTGGATTCTCCAAACCTTCCTCTTCGTACGGAGCTCCAGGTGGACACGGCGGCAGTGGTGGATTCGGAGGCGGACACGGAGGTAGCGGCGGATTCGGAGGTGGATTCGGTGGAAGCAGCGGATTCGGTGGTGGATTCTCCAAACCTTCAACTTCTTACGGAGCTCCAGGAGGAGGACACGGTGGTAGCGGAGGATTCGGAGGTGGATTTGGCGGTGGACACGGAAGCGGAAGCAGTGGATTCGGCAGTGGATTCTCTAAGCCCTCTTCTTCGTACGGAGCACCCATAGGAGGAGGACACGGCGGATCTGGTGGATTCAGCGGAGGATTTGGCGGTGGACACGGAGGAAGCAGCAGCGGATTCGGTGGTGGATTCTCCAAACCTTCCTCTTCATACGGAGCTCCGGGTGGCAGCATTGGTTTCAGCGGTGGACACGGAGGTAGCAGCGGATTCGGTGGCGGACACGGAGGAAGCGGCGGATTCGGCGGCAGCGGTGGATTTGGAGGCGCACATGGCGGCAGCGGTGGATTCTCAGGCATTTCATCATCGTACGGCGCCCCTCAAAAACCACCATCAACCAGCTACGGCGTGCCATCGGGACCAGCAGGAGGCGGCTTCTCAAGTGGATCTTTCGGAGGCGGTCATGGTGGATCATTCGGAGGATCTATTGGAGGTGGTCATGGAGGATCTATTGGCGGAGGACACGGTGGATCTATTGGCGGTGGACATGGTGGATCTTTCGGTGGCGGTTTCGGTGGCAGCGGATTCGGTTCATCGGGTATCGGTGGACACGGAGGCGGAGTACCAGCAACCATCCCACAGTCTTACGACTCCAATGGAGGCTACAAATATTGAATAGTTAATAATGATATAAAACCAACCGTGTTCAGTGAAAGACTATGAACATTTTTACTCACTCTTGTTTTCACGCTTTACACTCACATCGTTTTATTTAAGCACATCCTTGGTTTGAATAAAAGCTCACATTTAAATAATCTTGCAAATTTGTATACCCGTTTCAAGGATATTCAAATCATCTTCTATCATTTTTTATTGATTCATTACCTAAATGATTTCGCGTACTGTTTTATGAATGCGATTTGTTTTTCTAAATGATACTTTTAATCCACGGATGAGATGTAAATAATTAAAGTCAAAATGTAAATACTTCATCAAAGTAACCACGTATCACTAAAAAAATCATGACATTGTAAAAAGGTAATTTTTCAAATGTGTATAACAATTTATTTATATAGTTACAACTTATTAATTTTAAAGTATTATTTTGTGTACTTAATTTATTTTCCTTTTTATTTTGATTTTATTTAAAAAAAATATTTTTTTATTTTATTTATTCTTGCTTCAAGTTTAGTATAGATATGTTGATATGTACCTGTACTGCTATCTGCTTTCAAAAAAAAAACAATTGTAAATAATTTGTATTGTACAAAGTAATCAAATAATGGATGCTTGTCATCGTCTGAGTGGTGAATCCTCTGAACTCGAAACTCAGAGAACTTAGGACGAATCCCAGACGCGACACATCCGATTCTCTTTACCACGAATACTTTCTCCGTACATTAGAAAATGAGTATTTGACTTTTTAAAAAGTCATATTCATTCTCAAAAAGAAATAGAATTTTTAATAAACTTTTTGTACGAAACAAAAAAGATTTTTTATATTTCATTCCCCTACCAATCTCGATTTAAATAATCCAGGCAATTAATTAAAATATAATTATGATTTTATATATTCATTATCCATTTAAGAATTCATACAGGAATATAAATATGTGTTGAATTTATAATTAAGCTGTTGGGAAGTGACTATCATGTTTTGAGTTCCTCCTATAAATCTTTGTCTTTCGAACTAGTGGGGGCGTGCCTTTGACCTTAAGACTACGCAAACCCCGATAGAAAAATATTCAACGGTTTGAAAAATTATATTTTATTTAATGGATTTTTATATGAAACTTATACGTAACAAGAGATTTTTTTTATGTTTGGCAATGTTCAGTTCTTTGATTTCTTATTGATATAAGAATATTAATTGCTTGAACTTAGAACTGATTAGCTTTCCAAAGATATCATAAAATTTCTTCATATGATATCACGTGTCAAAATTTTCAAAATGCTCTAACGCTCTTTAAAACAAAATTTATCTGCTTTTATTAAAATATTTCATACAACATAAGCATTCTTCACCATACAGCATTAATAGTTTGTATATCTTAATATAAAAATATACTATCGTTAGAAAATTTATATTCCTGGTAGTAAAATTTAGAATGAATAAAAATGTATATAATTATATAAATTTCTTATGCATGGAAAAGTTCAGTAATTTGATTTCATGTTATAATGTAAAGAGCTTGAACAAAGAACTGATTAGCTTTCCATAAATAACAAAAAAATTCTTCATATGATATCACGAGTCAAAATTTTCAAAATGCTCTCACGTTCTTTTAAACAAAATTTAACTGCTTTTATTAAAATATTTCATACAACATAAGCATTCTTCACCATACTGCATTAATAGTTTGTCTATCTTAATATAAATTTTATGGTTTTTAACATCGCTGTTCATCGCTGAAAATGACAAAATAATCCAACTGTCGATTTGTTCAGGAGAACTTTGTTCTCTTAACATATCGACAATGTATCAAGCCAGAACACGCGAGAAATGTATGGAGAGGTCTACTTTTTTCACGGCATTTCCAACTTTGAAGTCAAAAAACACCAACTTAGAGGCTTCGCAGCATATATGTTCCATACACGGATTTACTCAGAATTCGGAGTAGAACATTTCGTGTGTCTGTGTGTCTGTGTGTGTGTCTGTGTGTCTGTGTGTGTGTGTGTCCGTCCCCCCCTTATAACTTTTGATCCGCTCAATTTACAGAGCCTAAAATTTCAGAATATATAAACAGTTACAGGCCTACAAAACTTTTATACTCGGAATTTTTAATTTTTGTTTCAGTCAGGGGTTATCAACTTTTGAATTTTTATTTTATTTTTCCATATATCTCAGAAACCATAAACGCTAGAACGCTGAAAATTGGTACAAACATAGACAAATACAAAATCTAAAATTAGTTTTTTCAAAAAAATTCCAGGGTTTCTCAAACATTTTTTATTAAGAAAAATATTTTTTTTATGATAAATTTATGAGTTTAACTGCCTATATTTCCAAAACTTTTACAATTATCGAAAAAATCCGAAACACCCCAACTAGATAATTTAATTTTCTATAAAAAATATTAACATTGTAGTAGAAGATCTCAATTTTTTTTAACAATTTTTTTAAAAATTGAATTTAGTGACGACATCGCTTCATACATTTTGTATGGCAGTCGCCTATACACAATATGTAAGAAGACTTAATAGTTTGATACTTCATCTCCAAACATACATACATACCATCATGCTATTTGCATATTCTGGGTAGGAAAAAGGATCTTCCTCCATACTATCCTATCTTGACATACATACCTACATATGTTGTATAGAAAACAAAATATCTGAAAATATTCAATAATT
The DNA here is from genome assembly GCA_963576475.1 of Molanna angustata. Taxonomy (NCBI): domain Eukaryota; kingdom Metazoa; phylum Arthropoda; class Insecta; order Trichoptera; family Molannidae; genus Molanna; species Molanna angustata. The sequence continues at coordinate 1,134,878 of OY754976.1, read as the reverse complement.
TGTATCTATGGGTTTATAGTTTGGTACATATTCTTCAACTATACATACTATCGCTATCGACAGTTGGATCTCATGTGTTACATGCAACTAGTTACTACATAACATGGCTCTTTAAAGCATTGCATCTACAAACGGTTCAATTTTTATTTAGTATGGTTGCAATCATAATATTATTAGGCCTTGAATTTCTTTCATAAGTAAGCCAAGATTTTCGGCTTCTATAAACAATTCTGTTACTGCTTACTAGGAATAATTCCTGTTTTCAGTAAGGACAATATTATCACAAATTTATCTATAAGTCCACTTCATGCTACATACATGTAATAGGTATTGAAAAATAGAATAGTAAAAAATATATTGACAAATTCAAAATTTGCACAAACGAGTGAATTAGTTAGTTTTTACTATTGTTAGTTTTTGTCACTACATATTGGTCTTAGTGCACTTTTTTCAATCTTGAAAGGTTTACAATCGCTTCTCAATCTCCTTTAGCAGCCCGGCAGTGGAATTATCTTTCGCATTCTGTGTTTCCACCTTCTTTCAAGCCGGGCTCTTAGGGCGACCCTTAGTTTTGCTGCACTTTTCTGGGTTATTGTCACCGTCTCCAAGCTATAATTCAATTCACTACTGGCTGTACACAGGTGACATATATACCTTCCGCTTCCCTTTCTTCCGTGAAATCTATCAAGTATCAGCTTGATAGATTACAAATAGTTTTAAACGCAAAAATATGTCACATAAAACCTCTTCTTAAGGAAATACACTGCAGGGCTAGTCATAAAGTTTCTTAATGCAAGGTAAAGTTCAGCTTCAAACATAAGTAATCTTAGAAGTTTAATTAATAGACTAATAATATTAATTTATTCAAAAATTAATGACGTTAATATTATCATATTTTTATGATTAAATGTAGAGAAAGTTTAAAATCAGATTGTGATCGATTAGTGATTTGTACATTTTTCAGATTAAGGCAAGTTAAGAAAGCATTAAGAATATATATATGTATGTCATGAATAATCCCCAGGTTGAAAAGTCCAGAACGAGTGGACGAGTGGTAATGTATGCCTGGTGTATGCCTGGACTATATAATGTATGTCTGGTGGTGTTTAAAGCTCTGAACTACTTAGCTCCATACTACATTCAAGAACTGTGCCAAAAGAATGTTCCATCAGGAAGACAGCTTACATTGAGATCATCTGGAACACAAAGTACCAGCTCTAAAATAATTTTACAGAGTCAATAAGGCAACTTACTATGATCGCTTTGTATATACTTCTTCATTAGAATCTTCGAAATAAATTAAAACATTTTCGAGCTTGCGCTCTTCAACAGTAACTCCTTCTTACTTATTAGTAATAAGGTATTAGTAACTCTTTATTACTAATAAGGTATTATTAATGATGATGAGCGCAACTTATTTCGCAAGTTGTAAAGTAAAATTTGGTGTTTTATTTTTGATTTTTTTTTAAATTATTTACAAAGTTCCTTACTCCAAGTTCGAAAATCAATATATTTTTTGAGATATTTAAGTAATAAAATATGCATTATTTTTTTTAATAACTCTCCAATATTCCACAGTAATACATTGTAAAAAGCGGACAAAGGGGGGTTGATTGCCTATTAACCATCTGGTAGGCAATCGTATCTGGTAGGCAATCTCTTCTGACCATCGACGTGTGGATGGTATATAGAAGATAATATTTTATCATCTGGAATTACAATTAATAATTTTATTCTGAAAAAGATGCTGGGAAGGATTTCAAATAAAACAATGTATTCAAACATTCTAGTATATATTTTGATTAAATATATTTATGTATGTATGATATGTATCTGTCGTTTCTACATGTTCAAATATCAACAGCAATTCTACAATACTCTTAATTCACTTCAATTAACATTTATATTAATATTATATATTTATACAATAACGTTACATTCAATTTAAATACACATAATAATATTATTAACATTATGATATGCAATTGTTTTTATTGGTAGCACATTTATTTTTTAATTCATTTCTTCATGAAACATTATAATAATTGAAATCATTAAACATTTTATACAAAATAAAAAATGATTTCATATTTTTTTATGAATAGTAATATGAGAAAATTAAATATTCGAAAGATAACTTGTAAATATGGCTATATCACTCAATATCGGGTAAAACGCCAAAAATTAAATAATAAAAAAACTTTTAAATGCATAAATAATAATTTTTATTATTGGTACAAAAATAAAAACTTAAAACGCTGTTTCTTTCTTCTACTGTTGTTTCATACCTATCCAAGACGACCGTTTTGCCCAGTGAAGGCCTGTCCAACTGATGGAGTACAAAAAAATATGCAAACTAATTTGGTTCTAATTTAACATTATTTTATCAGAATGATAACTTTATAATATATTTTTATATAATGTCTACATGGTATTGCGATGTGATGTACTGTCAATAATCAATAATGTTTGTAAATAACAGCCCTAGTACAGGTTATAAATCACCAACTGCAATCGTTTAATCTTCCCGAGATATAATAATAAATAAATATTTTCTCGAAATTTAAAAAGAATGGGTCAAAGTCAGTCATAGTCAACTGTACGATCCAACAAATTGATTTTTGAGTATATATTTTTAAAGTACTGGCTATGAATGTAAATTTGTCATGTTTATCAAATGTGTGATGGAAATTTTATAATTAATATTAATTAAATTATTTGAACAATTATTTATTAATATGATATACAGTTTATAATTAGAGAAAATAATTTTATGTATTTCTCATCTGAGAAGTTTTTTTTCATTGTTTATATTTTCGTATATGACATTTGCTTTCTTGATATTTACGTGAATAACTTTTAAGATAATTACTTGTTTACAAAAATTAAATATCTGTTTATATTTCCATTACTACTTATAAATTTTCTCAAGACGATTGCAGAATTATTTATTACTCATTGCTAAATATCAAAACAGTAATCATTTTTGAACATTGAACATAAAAACCCTGTTCATTGATGAACACAAAACAAATTCGTTTCTGAACATGAACAAAATAGAGCTCATTGCGGAACATGAAAACAGTGTTCCTTATTGAATGTAAAACATAATTCATTACTGAACACGAAAAACAGTATTCATTACTAAACATGAAACAGTATTCATTAATGAACATGATATAAACATTTGTGTGAACCTGTCCAATTAATCAGCTGTTTCTCATAAACATTATTGTTGACAGATACTATTACAACTGGAAAACTCTTAGTTAGGTCCTAATCAACTGATATTCTCTGCATATCAGTTGATTAGGGCCTAACTAGCCGAAACGATCTTCTCGTAATATATTTTTTATGGAATCATTTATTCAATTTGTGAAAATCAACAATATCAACATAAAACAAAATAAAAAACAATTTATTTTGTTAAGACTAGATGAGGAAGGGTATATTTATTTCAATATTAAATACATAATATATGCATTTAAAAAGATATCATCATATTATGTATTAATCTGATACACCACACGAAAAGTAAAGTAAAGTAAGTATATTATGTATATTAAGAATGTAATAAAACAATTAAAACATATTTACTTTAAAATCACAGAACTTTTGTTATTAATTTGACTACAATAAAATAAAATATGTCTCTAAAAATTAATTAACTTTACTAATAAAAACATTACTTATACATAAAACTATCAATATATATTATGAAGGTTATTTATTCCCTAGTTATTCATGAAAATAAATTTGCTCAAATATCTGCATTTAAATAAAATAAAAATATTATTTTATATGTAATATATGCAAATAATACCTACTATTCTCATAACGATTCATTTTAATTGACAGTTACAATTGATAAATTATTTTTATTTTATCCATATATGAAAGTTTTTGTTACAAAACGTACATTTTTCAAACAAAACATAGATAAACATATACTCTGTATACTATAAATAATTAATCTTCTTCTTTTTCTTCCCCCCAGCTTTTGTCTCATTTACTTGGGACAAACAATGAATAATTGAAATTAATCCGGTTGATAATTATTTACATGATTAAATATTATTTTTTTTTGTTTTTAATAAATCATTAGGAAAATGTAATTAAAAGTTGTTTGTGGGTATTGTAAATTAGGCCATTTTATTGTTAAGTTTTAAGTAAGTTTCAAGATATTTCATATTCTGTACAAACATCAACATATTTGAGAGATTTAAAATTTTTTTTTGGACACAACATCGAAAGATAAACCGGAAAAATCTTTTAAGCTTCACTAAAATTATACATTTTCTTTAAATTTGTATATGTAAAGGTTTCAAAATCCATCTAAATAAATTCAAAAACACTTAATTAGTATTTTTCAAGTCAAATTGATATGTATACATTGATTTTTAGTCGATATTTAAAATTCAAATCATCAAATCTTTTCCAAAAACATCTAGAGATCACACGTTATTAAATATTTTATCTTACACTTTAAAAATTGAATCGTTAATTATTCTTAATGCATTGTTTTGATAAATTATTTTATTTAAAATTTCAGTTTCAAAAATAATAAATATATAACAGAGATACACTGATTAAAATTTCATTTAAAATTTATTCATAAAATTTTCACTTTTATCCTTTTCAATATAAAGCACATTCTTTGTCGCGTCATTCTTTAAAAATGTTTATATTTTGTGCAAAATTATGAATATCACAATTGCAAAATGTAAGTATCCACATACTAAATCATAGAAATAAATAAATAATAAAAAATAGATACTTTAAAAGCACCGCAAAACAAAGTTATATCTTATATATAAAATATTTCTTTACTTAAAATTGTTAATTTTAGTATTTATATACATAAGCAAAGACATTAAAGACACAATTGTTTGAATAAAATCATTAAATATCACAAATAATATAAATGTAATAAGCGACGGAAAAAATCACATTTATTTGATTTTTGTCTTCAATTATGATATAGGTATTTTTTTTCAGCTCATAGATTCAACACCAAATATCTATTCAACACGAAACATATTAAAAAGCTTCTTCATATAATATTGGTGTGATGCCGGTTTCCTCATATATCCAGCCTGAAATCTCAGTTTAAATATTGAGATCTTAATAAGATATAAACCAGCTATACAACTCCATCGCTTTCTTAGTGATGAGCAAATATTATAGTATTTGTAAAATACTAAAGACAAGTGCAATATTACATTTTCCAGTTCGAGACCATCATCAAGTCTAGGGCTACGTTCACAATGAACGCCGAGTGCACTTAGTGACGCTCTAAGCCGTTCATAATGACCGGAAACAGACGCTCGAAAGACACTCTGTGGCGTTCACATTGAACGTCAAGTGTCCGCATCAAACGCTCGGTAAAATTGTCGGGTGAAAAACGCTCTGACAGTTATAGTATCTTTATTTCTTTATTTATTTCTGTGGAATGATAACTTCTATTTATTTCTTTGGTATCTATTATGTCAGTTGATATCATTTATGATGACAATATGCATTCACAAAGAAGTTAATTGATAAAAAAAGCATTCAACAATTTCCAATAAAAGGTCTGAGATCATTATTTTCACCACAGCCCAATTGTTGTCTTTCGATGAAAATATAACCTAAAAAGAGACATGTATGGTAAATGACATTTGACATTTAAAACGCCCGATGCAGCGTTCAGATTGAAACGCCGCTCGAAAGCGTTCAGCGACATTGGTGTGAAAAACGCCATAATCTGCAACTTCAGGTACATTCGACGCTCAAAGTCGAGCGTTGAATCTGAACACAGCCTAGAAGTGCATAATCAGCGGCCCTTCTCGTGAAACTAGATTGCAAATCCAATTTCAACCTACATTCCTACCTGCCGCTTCATTATTCGTACATTGTATAATTATTACGATCTGCGTAGGTATATTCTAATTTCTTTTACTATTAGAACATACATATCTATCGATTTATACTCCATTAAAATGACGAAAATTCTAAATTGGGATTTGATATGAAAGTCAAGTGTACGGCCCCAGAGCTAAACTCAGAATAAAATTTATTGTTAGAGTCTCTGTCTTGCTGGTCTTGCATTTGCTCATCACTAACCACTTACGACGTAGAAACACACCAAAATAAAAAAAATACGCATTTATCTTCCAAAAATGGAAAAATACTTCTCGTAGATATTATTCCATGCCAAAAATCTCCCTGAGCCTGAGTACGACTATAACTTACATAATAATATCATTGACAGTTGCAAAAAAATATCATTTATTTATATTCTCGATAAACATTTTAATACGGAAACTATAACGAGTATTATATATAGATTAACAAATAATCACAAATATATATTTAAAGGTATTTAAATATTTTTTGTAGATATAGATGAGCTTTCAACATTGAGTAATAAAAATTTTAATATACATATATTTAATTCTAATATGCCTATAAGATGATATGTTTCGTTTCAATTCAGCACTTTACTTTGTTTTTAACTATTTTCTATAATAAATAATTTTACATTACAATATATAATTATATTTGTCACTATATTTAACTTATTCAATACCATCAATTAACAAATATGTATCTATAGTGATATGATTTTGTTTATACAGTAAGTTTGCATTTATTTTTCACTTACACAAAGGTTTTATAGATTTCATTATATAGTATATTTTTCAAGTCGAAATGTAAAGGATATCAAACAATTCATATGATTATGTCATTTTAAGCTCACAAAAATATTTTTTCCTTGAAATAGAAGTTTACATTACATACGATCACAAAATACGCTGAAAAATTAAAATAATCAAAGCCTGTTTCAAGTAAATTTTTTGCCATTTTTTTTTATCTCGTGTTATTACACTACACGTTTCGGGAGTGCTGTCATTACATCGGCTGGTGAGACATGGTTTCAACAATAAATCTCTTATTTCTTATTCAACGAGCGATGTAATTTGTATGACAATCAAGCGATTTTCGTGTAGTTTGACTCACAATCAAGCGATTTTCGTATAGTTTGACTCACAATCAAATAGTTACCATATATTTTGACTCACAATCAAGTAATTTTCGTGTATTTCGCTTCACAATCAAATGGTTTTCGTGTGATTTTACACACAATCAATTAGTTACCATAAATTTTGACTCACAATCAAGTAATTTCGGTTCACAATCAAATGGTAAAGTATTTTTTCGAGTATCTTAACTCTTAGTTTTCAGTCAAGTATTTTTCCTATAATTTGGAAATTGCTGATGAATTACAAACACTAGACCATCAAAAGAAGTTTATTCTATTGATATTACCTTGGGAGATGTTCAGAAAAACCTGCATCTCTAGTCTCTCTTCCAGCTATTCACTCGTTTTACTCAATCTCAACATTCGTTCACAATAAACCTTCAACATACAAGAACCAGTCGCTTCTCGAACTCTTTTATTAACACAGCAGCATGGCTGTGGAATGATCTTCCGAATTCTGTGTTTCCACCTTCGCACAACCCGGGTCTTTTTATAATTTGACTTAATATTTTCCTTAGCAAATTGCTAACCCTCCCCAACGCTACGTAGTGCGCCTCTTCGAAGAGTGTAACGGACCCAAAAAAATAATAGACTCACAATATTGACCGGATATAGAATGTGAAATACATAACTAATTAATCTTAACAGAGGCGAAGAAGAGATCCGATTCATACTAAGCATGAGAACAACATGACATTGTCAATATATAGATACGTCACCTTTGCGAAAGGTTCATGGATATTTATGATTTAATTCATACCAATAAATGTATTAATAGCAAACTAATTGCCATAATGCAATATATTCCAACCAACCCAAGCAAATTAAGTCGAGCTTCAAATAAAAAGTCGACACAATTAGGTAAATACTCAGTGTTTTTCAAAACAACAGCAATTGAAACAAAAAATACGACTTTAATCAACAGATCAAAAAATTTAAATTTTGTGTTATAAAATAATCTACCCGCATCTTCATTGGCAGTTTAATTATATCTCTGTCAGTCAATTGACAAAAAAAATATTTCACAAACTCAAGAGATGGTCCCTTTTAGACAAAAACTCTAAATTTAAAGGACATAAATGTCTCTTTGATAAGGGTCCTTTGTCAGGCTCGAATTAGCTTAGAAAAGGATAATGTTTTCAACCTTTATTTGGAAATATCTTGATTATAATATTATAATTGCAGGATTGGGAAATAAATAGAGATAATATTAAATTTTATTTGTGTATATTGTGAATTTGTTGGTGAAAATATTTAAAATCTTGATTTCCTTTTTATTCATTTATACCATCATGGCATATTCCACAATGTTGGGTAACAGCGGCGGGTGTGAATTACTTTATAAAAGGAAGCACAAAACGTATGTACCTATATATCCACACACCAGTTTCGTCTCACCTAAAGAGGGTCACCTCTATGTCAATACACAATGGTTGATGAACCTCGTTGCTGAACTTTTGATAATGGTTGAAATTCTACTGTATTCAAAACACCATAAATCCACTCTTTATAAAATATTATATTCTTGAGATATTAATACGATTTAATATGTTGGATGTGGCATCAATACCAATTGAATACTCTCTGCCAGAATATCATAATTCCAAAGCATGTCATATGCCCCATACCATGGCGTGATGTTATGAATAGATGAAGGTGCCCGGTCTACAACACTTTTTAGCCATTCGGTCGCTTATGTTCCATGAACGTTCTGCAAGGGGCGGTATCAGTCCCCACAAGCAGAACGTTTTGTGGTGTCTTAAGAACAGTATTTGCATGCACCAATTTTTTGGAGAAAATGCACATCCGAAACGAGTAGCGCCTTTAAAAATGTACACAAATTACAGCCTAGTTATTCATTAAAAAAATGCTTAAAATAAGTAGTACATATCCAGAATAAATAAAAAAACTCATTAATTTCAAATATTATTTTTGATTCGGTTGATGATTCAAATGACGCATTTAGATGTTTATTTAGATATATTTTCTGTTATTTGTTTTTAAAGTCATTTAATAAAAATGCTACCGTGATTTTGTTTATGAAAATTACCGATTCGTCTAAATGTGATAGGATTTATTTGGCCCCATATACCGGATATTTTCATACAAAAAAATCGTAAAAAAAACATCCAGCTATCTCCGCCGTCGCTGTCGATACAAATCCAAAACGGAGTTAGGGGCGTTTGGTATGCGAAACGTGTACGAAATCTACTTTCGAAATTCAGCTATCGGAGATATGAATTAACGGAGACACAAAATCTCATATAAAGGTAAGTATTTACGGAATCACAAAATGTGTGATATGAGTTTACAGAGTCACAACATGTGAGATAAATCTATGAAATCCCATAGCGTGATATGTGTTTACGGAGTTCAAAAAATGTTATTTACGGAGTCACAATATTTGAAATGTATTTACGGAGGCATGAATTTATACGGAGTTACAAATTGTGAAATGTATGTATTTACGGAGTCACAAAATGGGATTTGTATTTACGGAGTCACAAAATATGATACGTATTTGTATGAATACATATTATAGTAGATAGTGCATGTCTTGGAAAATCTACAAAATCCACAAATTTCCCTCTATGATTCTATTTTATGCAAAATCTTTCCTCATCACAGTGAGAACGAAAAGCTCTTCTAATATACTAAATATTTTTCTTGACATATCTTCAACAATTCTACCTGGTCTACTGACACACCATCACAAAAATATACAATAGAACAGAGATATTAGTGACAGCTTCTGTAAGATTGAAAACATCATTGTATTTTGAAGTTTTATAAAATAAAAAAAAAAACATTACAATACCAAAACTGACAATCATAAAAAAACACCCGTCCGATTGTTTAGTTTCTTATGACAGTTGTAAAAATATATCATTTCGTTTATATGAAATATTTTTAAAATAAGAAAACATAATGAATAAATGTATATTTTTAATAATTCGTCATTACCGTTTGATTTCAATTATACACATTGGTTTCGATGCCAGCACAAAAAAGAATTGCATTTATTGATGCTATATTTAAATAAAAAAATAGACAGAAAATTATGGGTACCTACTATGTTTAAAGGTGTTGCAATAAATTTAAATTATGTTGCCAGTTTTAAAACGAATCTGTTGTTTATGTGTTTAATTTTTCAATCATTTTATAAAAAATCTAAATAATTTCAAAATGAACTCATTACAGAAGCTGACACTAGATACGATATATGTATTAAATTTATTTACTTAAACTAAATTCTTTACATTGCATTAAGTAATATGTGATATTACAGATCAAAAATTATAATACAGTCAAAATCATACTAAAACTATAAAAATACTGATATTGTATAAAAACTCATCTTTATAATATATTATCTACAGATATATTTATGTAAATCATTTTATTTAGTATACAACGAGCATAAACACGAATCAATTTATAGTAAAAAAATATGATATGCTTAAATTTTCTGTATGGGTGGATGGCAGAGCGGTTAGCGCGCTGGGATAGTAATCCAGTGGTCGCGAGTTCGAATCCTGCCTCGACCGATCTCGTTCACCTATAGGACAAGCATTTATGCTTAGTTTAGGGAACGTAAGAAGATGTATATGTACTTGTTTAACAAGGACATATTCATTTTTATTAAAAAAAAAAAAAAAAATGTAATATTATGTAGGTATTGTACGTATTTAAAACTCAAAATTAAAAAAAAAAAAAATTGGCCTGCAAAACAGACGGTGCATTTCAAAATCATAACTCAGAAATTGCTGATTTATATGTAAGTAATTGAATATTCAAAAAATATGAATATTTTTTTGCTTAAAAATCCTAATTCAACCCGAACTTTCCGTGTGATTTTCATGCGAAAAACTAATGAAAAATATCACTGAAATACACTTTTCCGCGTTTGCCGTTTACCTAATCCAATTTTTTTCCAAGTCCTTCTCCAATATATAAAGAGACAAAATGAAAGTTGTAAAAAAATAAATTGTGGTTGACTGTTAGAGATTTCCTGCGGGCAATAAGTCCCCCACGTTGTTTAACTCAATAGAAGTCTTTTATTATTATTATTATTAAAATTTCGTGTGGATATTTCTTTTGTTATAGGTACCTGCTTATATATTCGCCATAAAGGTACATAAGGAAATTATATTTTTTATTATATTTTTTCGAAAAAGGAAAACTGAATAAATTAAATAAATAAAAAGTACGTTTGGGTATTAATCTACATTTATATAAGTGAAAACATGTTAGTTAGGCATGAAATTGTATGTATCATTTTTCTTTTTATTATTATTATGTATGCTGTATATTTTCCGAATAAAATATAATAAAAAAAATATAACTTAACAATACAGCAATGCATATTTAAAAAAAAGATTTAGTATTTTGCAAATATGAAACATTACTTGTACATATGAATGAATTAATTTTCGGCTGTATATAACTTGACCTAAGAAAGGAAGAGGACAGATGCGTCTGGAGGAATTTGCCAAGATGGGCACGACCTTCAGGGATGAAGAACATGATTCAGAATGAATGTATATACTATTTTATACAGTCGCTACGTGCTTTGCTCGTCGTACAAATTGGTATCGAATGGTTAAAAGATCGCAGAGTCGTAAACTAGATTTAGAAAGCCGTATTTCCTTGCTGGTATGCTCTTCCGGATTCTCCGAGCGTGGGGGCCCCCCTCGACCTGAGATCCGAGCCTCCGCCCCTCTCCATCCCCGGGGGCGGACCCCTGGCGAGGGACCCGATCTCCTTCACTTCCTCGGGAGGCAGGTCGTCGTCGGCCTCCAGCGCGGGGTTCACCCTCCCGTTCATCTCGTCTGCTCCAACAAGAGTGGTGGCCGCACCGTACATTCTGCCCATGGCTCCCGCAGTCATCACAGCCATCTGCTCACCGTCCTCGGAGTTGTCGTCGACCCGCTGGATGTCCTCGGGTATGTTGACCACGCAGTTGAAGTAGTCGTACTCCGGTGAAAGGTGACCCTTGGTGAATAGGAACCTGACAATAAAATAATAATTTATTTTAGAATTGAATTACTGTCCTTGTAACAAGTACCTACATATACATCCTCATACATTCCCTAAATCATCCATTTGTGATTTCTACGTATTTTTTTATGTTTTATGTTTCATCATTTTCAATGTGTTAGCTATAGGACTAATTTTAACTTAATTTTAACTTATTGTATTATTTTAAGTTTTATATTTCACCATTTTCAATGTGTTAGCTATAGGACTAATTTTAACTTATTTTTTTGCAAACTGAAAGCGCCCTTGAGGTGACCACGGTTGTCACTAAACGGCGCTTTATAAATTGTCCTTATTATTATTATTATCCATCGAAAACATCACGTATTTTAGTATAAAACAACTCGTGAAGTTCCTCGCGATCGCGATTTTTTACTTCAAAGTTTAAAAAACCATGAAAAATATAGACCTGGCCATACAATTCTCCCGTATCTTGGCTTAAAACTGTCGATTTGTTAGGAGAAATAATTCTCTTCTAAATAAAAAAGTACTGACAAAAAAAAACAACTTGACTGACCAACGCCGGCATCTATGCAATGTGTATAGCTTTGGCCGAACAAAAATTGTATAGCTAGAAAATTTAAGCTCCCATACAAAAATTGCGAAAGGCTCTTTCATAAAACTTTAATTATATGTTTATTTTTAATTATTCAAAGGTTAATTGAACATTTTCATAAAAGGATGAATAAAATTAATCACAAGAAAACACTCGCTTATTATAAAAGTTATTTTATTTCAGCAAAAATCTCAATTTAACACCAGACACTGAAGATGAAAAAAATCATCGACAAGGATGAATTTAATCCCTAGATTTTTGCTGTTAATATTTTAAAAGAATCATGAATAAAGTTTAAAATGCTCGATGAATTATGCAAGAGATGAAGTCGATGAAGAGATTGAAATTAATTTCTTGGATGATCCTTTTCAGACAACGATTTGAATTTTTAAAACTGACTTTAAAAGCTCAGCAAAGTTGGTTCATGTAAAACTTAAATTTATTCAGGATGAAACTTGAATACACGATAACTACCCATGGTTCAATAATATAAGTATAACATATTCCCCTAAGCAAACTAAGTTAAAGTTGGAGCAATTATAATCAAGTTTCATAATGTTTAACAGTATTGTTAACTAGTGGGCGTTTTAATCAAGCCACAATAATCCTTCAATCGACTCAAGTTGTTTCTATTCCCCCGCCATACTCACAAGTGGGAACTTACCGAAGGAAAGCCAACAAGTAATAGTGTCGAGTTGCTTATTTTGGAAATTGCCTAGATTTTTTTTTTAATTTTGCACACATTACATAAATAAGTACACAATGCCGGCAATATCTTACATCCAACCATATCCATTTGGTGAGGTCAACCATATCCATTATGACATGTACCAATTTAAGTAAAAAAATATAAATAAAAACATATAAAACAAAAAACAAGAAATACAAAAAAATGGAGGGGAGAGGAAAGGAGGGGACAAGGATATGATTAGGCGACAGATTTAAGATTTATGTGTAAGGAAATGAATCCTCAAATTTCTTTTGAATGCGGGAAATGTTAATGAAACTCGGTAGGATGTGATTCCGCAAAGACGAGCCTCTTTTACGAAAGATGTGGTGCAAAAGGAAGTATTGTGTACTGGGATAAAATAAATAAAAATTGGACATGGACAGCCAGAAGAACGAATGTGTCAATTCTAGACGAGCTGAAGATCGAGGATCGTCTATCGACGATATGTTACAAACGTATCCTTCAATTCTTTGGACACATAGCCAGAAGGGAACCAGTCTGCCTCGAGAAGCTTGTTGTGATGGGCAGCGTGGAGGGACGGAGATCTCGTCGTCGCTCACCGACCAGATGGAGCGATTTGTTTAAGTCCACAATAGGGTCTTCGGTGACTGGTGCTCTGCGTTCAGCCCAAAACAGATTGGCATGGAGGCGGGCCATACGTGTGGCGACGGACTACAGCCGCTATCCTCAGTCATGAGGAAAAGGACGAATGAAATGATACATAAATTATATAAATAAATAAATAAATACATTCTCCTCTGCTGGGGATCGAACCTAGGACGCCTGCACACAGACCAAACGGTTTACCAACTGTGCCACGGCGGCGGTAGGTTACTGAGCGTTCTTTCAGTATTTGATTTCGAAGATAAACTGGAGCATTGGAGTTGTTTTTTTTTTAATATTAGGCAACCCACCCTTAGAAGAGTGATTTGTGACTTGGAGTTGTTTAAAACCTTGTTTATAAGTGTAAGGCTATATAGGTTCCTACATTACCTGATTGTCAACCACCTTAATTGTGTTCCGATATGCTGTCAATTTTTTTCAATTTAAACGCATGTATTTTGTTATCGCTCCAATTTATCTAAGTGTTCTCGATTCACGCACGCATCAGCGTAATCAAGCAATTGGAGTTATATTGATTGGCATAAAGATATTTTGATGGATAGGTAAGATTTTTTGCAATCTTTTGAATTAGTGAAGCATATATAAGCTAGACAACGTGTCATTTAACTCAAGAAAAGAAACAAGAAAAGATAACGCAATGTATGGAAGTGTTAGTTTTCCAGTCACGTGACAGTCACTCTGTGTACTTGGATTGCGAATTTTTTAAAAGATCGTGAAGTCATAACTGTAGTGGACGGTTGCTCTTCTTCTCCCCATTCCACCAATGCGGGAGTCCCTCAAGGGTCTATTCTATCTCCAACCCTATTCCTCCTATATATTAATGACTTGCTCTTACGCGCCCCCATCCACTGTTACGCTGATGACAGCACAGTCCATTACAATTTCTCTTTTGACAAACCTCCTAAACAGAGTGAAATATCAGATGCTCGGAAAGATCTTCATCTAAAAATAAATAGCTACCTCCACTCAATCAACACCTGGGGTGAAAGTAATCTTGTTTCATTTAACGTCTCAAAAACCCAAGCCTGTCTAATTTCTGCGAAGAGAAACCCCAATGAATTGCAAGTATCTTTCAACGGAAGCACCCTACCTAACAGCAGCTCTATCGACCTGCTTGGAGTATATATAACGAATCAATTAAACTACAGGGGTTCCATCGAAGCTAAGGTGAAACTCGCCTCCAAAAAATTGAGCGTACTATATAGAGCGCGTAGATATTTTACTAAGTCCCAGATGTGTATACTCTACAAAGCGCAAATACGTCCAATTATTGAATATGGTAGTCACCTCTGGAGTGGCGCCCCCCAATACCTACTGAATACCCTCGACGCTGTCCAAAGGCGTGCTATACGTCTGATTGATGATCCATCACTGACTGATGGATTGCAATCACTAGAACACAGACGCAGAGTCGGTATTTTAAGTTTATTTTATAGATACTACCACGGGAATTGCTCAGAAGAACTTGCATCTTTGGTCCCTCCTCCATCCACTCGCAACAGAGTCACTCGCTTTACTCAATTGCAGCACCCATTCACAGTGGACCTTCAACATATACGAACAAGTCGCTTCTCGAACTCCTTTATTAATATAGCAGCCCGACTGTGGAACGATCTTCCGAATTCTGTGTTTCCACCATCGTACATCCCGGGGCTTTTTAAAATCCGAATCAATAAACTCTTTTCTAGACTGCAAATCCCTCCCAACGCTACGTAGTGCGCTTCTTCGGAAGAGCAAAATGGACCCAAATCCTAATAGCTGGTGTCCCCTACGTAGACATGTTAAAAAAAAAACTGTCACTTCCATACATTGAGTTATCTTTTCTTGTTTCTTTTCTTGAGCTAATTGACACCATTCTAGGGGGGCTGTTCCCGCAAAGGTAGGTTTATTAAGTTTATAAAAAAAATCGCTATATTGTTAACTGTTTCATATGATGAAAATGTTCACGAAACGCTATTTGAAACACATAATATTTTAAGGAAAACGAAAAGTATACAATATAACCTAAACAATTTCCCCAAAATATTACCTTCCTAAAAAAATCTAATTAACCTTCAGTAGCAGGTAGAAGCGGGTGAATATTTAAACTACTCCGTAATGAATTTCATAATGAAAATTCTGAAAACAAATTGAAGGATATTTGTTAGTATAATGAGAGACTTGTATTATATCATAATTTTTCGTTGGAGCTATCTCTGCTTGCCTCGTTAAATATTCAAAATGACAAAATCCCTTGTAATAATTTACTGTCACAGCATTTGAAGTAAAGATAAATTTATTTTGCGTAGGTGCTTTCACAAATATATGACATGGAAGAAATAAATATGAAATTTATGCCTACACATTACATAATAATTCTTAAAAAGGTCAAGAACTTGTTTATTAATTTAAAAATAATTTGTAACTACGTGATCTTCATTTATAATAATGAGACAAGGATATTGAAGTATGAAAAAGGGAATATATTATAAACCATAATGAATTATTTCCATTTTATTATTTTACATAACTTTACATATATACAATCAACCTTTCATAATATTTCTCGCTGTAATCCCCTACTAGGTTAACGAGTGGGCCAACGCTATACTCCTCACTACCTCAAAGTAGTTATTCAAATATCGTGTGGAAAATTTCAGCATTTTTACGAAATGACTTTGCTAAATTATTTTTGATTTATATATGTATTTTACTAAGAAAACTCGATAATTCATCAATGCCATTTTATGAAAGTGATGTGCCTTTTTAGAAATTTGAAAATAAAAATATCAAATATTGATTTTTCTGAGCTTGGGTTCACTGAAATATTTGGATTCCAACTGTCCCATTTTAACAGCTCATCTAGAATGACATGAGAAATATTTATGTAACATTTTTAACCTCTGTTGAGAATCAAACCCAGTACACTTTCAAGCAATAAAGTACAATATATATGCTACGATTAGTAGGTACATTATATGAAAATAAATATAATTTAAATTAAATGAAATTTTCATAAATTTCATATTTCAACGTTAAGTTAAGGGATGGAAATGTCGGCCTTTGTGATTTGTAAGGAATGAACATGTCGGCCTTTGTGATTTGTAAGGAATGAACATGCCGGCCTTTGTGATTTGTAAGGAATGAACATGTCGGCCTTTGTGATTTGTAAGGAATGAACATGTCGGCCTTTGTGATTTGTAAGGAATGAACATGTAGGTTAAATGTCTGACTGCTGAGCTGACTGTCTGTCTGTCTCGGGTTTGATTCCTGGTGGAGACACAGTTTTTAGTAGTTTTTTCAGTCTGAATCTCTGTGACGATATATATCGCAAGCCTCCAGTATGTGTCAACCTGTTATTGGGTGCGTGTTAGATTAATATAATATAGTACCTATTAGTTACCCGAGAACATATTCTTAAAAAAAGGTCAAACTATATTCTGATATAAACTAAATTGTATTTAAGATTTCACTATGAAACAAGAAAACTTACAATAGCTGGATTAGATGGATTTCGTGGTGAAAAAGTTTAAAGCCGTACTTTTCAACATAATTGGGTACAAAGTATCCGTACGTGGAATAAAATCTAACATCTCATTTTGTGGTTCACCCGACTTTGGAATCCAATATCCGAGGTTGGTCATGACCCAAAGAACATACGACCCTTTGACCCATAAAAGGCACAAGGAATCGTTTAAGATGTGATATCATGTGGGTTAGGAAAAAAAGGTCTTTGTGATTTTATTTTTCACAATTGTTCCTTCAACCTCAAACGATTTACCGACATTTTTTCCTATTGTAACATCTTAATTCAGTTCAAAGTATTTTGTCATCCATGTCTATAGTAACATGTCATTTACCACAAATTATTTGAACTATGTACATCATAAAATAACAAAAAGACAATGCTTTAGACGATATACATGATACAACTTACACTTACACACTTGATATTCACATTCCTTTACATATTATTATTTATTACATTCACTACATACATACACCATGACATACATCATTACAAAAATTAATAAAAAATTGTATCACCTCAGAACAGACCTAGGTCTAGTGAGGTGATATATTCCATATAACTTTAATAAACTATATAAAAATATATAAAAAAAATTTTTTTTTTTTATTTTTTTATTTATTTAAGAAACACTCACAGAGAAATTGACATTAAAAAATACAAAATATATAAATACAAAATAACATGTAAGGTCAACTCTCCAATTACGAGTGCCTGCAGCATGTTATATTAAAATACCTATGATAAGGTGGTAGGAGGAGAAAAAGGGGACAAATTCAAGGACCACAGTTGATTCTAGGATTGCTCTTGCGAATATATTATAATATATTTACTCAATTGCTTAAATTTTGCATATTTTAAATTAAAAATGTCCAAGTCAGTCAAAAGTCTATTGTAGTCATCACAAATTGTACGGATTATTTCATTCTTGCCAAGGTTTGTACGAAATGGTGAAATCGCAAATACATTATGCTGTCTACTATTAAACGATTGTACTCTAAAATTAATTAATTCAAGTAAGTCAGGACAGTTTATTAAATTATGTAAGATTTTGTACAGAAATAAAATTCCACTGAGAGTTCTACGATCACTTAAAGAACCAATTTTATAATGCATAGCGGCTATGTTGTAATTTAAAAACCTATTATATGCTCTATAATTTAAAAACTTTAAAAACTTGTTCTGAATCCGAAGAATA
Organism: Molanna angustata; assembly: GCA_963576475.1. Taxonomy (NCBI): domain Eukaryota; kingdom Metazoa; phylum Arthropoda; class Insecta; order Trichoptera; family Molannidae; genus Molanna; species Molanna angustata. The sequence continues at coordinate 1,116,198 of OY754976.1, read as the reverse complement.
TGAATATAATAAGATGGACTCCATAATGTAATACCAAATGTTTAAATTTATTTTGTAATGTGTAATTTTTCGGAAATAAAAAATAAATAAAGTAGTTTTTAACGAACTATATACCTTCAGGGTCAGTTGGTTAGGTATCTGATTGCAGATCCAAACATTCCGGGCTCGATTCCCGGTGGAGATACAGTTTCCAATTGTATTGTATAATTGTAAGTGTGGATTTGTGAGACAATTAATATCGTTAATCTCCATAATATAGCAACTTGATATTGGGTGCGTGTTAAATTAATAACGACATAGATATTTTTGGTGACTTTCCACATTTATAAATTAACCTAATAAACTAGTTTTTTTTTTTCTAGCTATAATGTTTATCTTTTTTATCTGCTTGTGCTTAGTTATATATTTTATTTTTCTTTGTTATGAAGTTTCTATTATATGTATTCATTTTTATATGGATTCATTTTTAGGTATTTTCATTCTCTTATGAATTTTTACGGCAACTTTTAATGCAGAATGTGACCACTTGTAATTGGCTGACCAGTTTTGTAATAGCTTGCACTTATTATATGGAACAATGATGTATAAAAAGTCGTTAGCTCTAAGTGGTCCTTTGTAATAAATAAATAAGTAATATTTGACATAGAACCTGTTGTTGGTCGAAAGTTATAAATAAATACCTCAATAGAGACGAAGTAGGAATATGTCTTCCTTCGAAATGAGGTGCTACAGGGGCATGGCTAGGATCCATTGGTCAGACCACATTCCAAACGACTGAGCAGAGTCAGAGAAATGTTACAACCGCTAAAGAGGCTAATCATAAGGCATCCGGGTCTGCTTGTTACTATCGCCGAAGAAATGGCGGTAGGCAGAAACTATAGAGGTCGCCCTAGAGACAGATATAAGGACCAGTTATATGATGAGCGCTATAGCAGCTACCAAGAGATGAAGGACCTGATGGACAACTGAGGTAATGCTGAGAGATGAAGTTCTTAGTGCAAACCAATTCTAGGATTTTGACCATGAAGAAGATGATGTATGATCATTTATTTATAACATCCATGAGGATTGTTTATTTTTATCCACACTACATATGTAGGTACACAATCTCTACTTTCTGCACTCACAATCTCAACAAATACATGGAATCACGCAAAATAGATAAACCAGGTGCTAATGTCTGCTGTAGTACCTGTCATACATCCAATCTCTGGCGCGATTTTTATTTCAGAACCATAGAAAGAGACTAGTTAATTATGTTGGTGTAAATATAAATAAATTTGGTATGGTAAAATAAAACCAATGTTTTCAGTTCTACTACTAGAAACTGACTAGTTTCGGTCATCCAGTGACACTTTGAAAGGCGCACTTTGAAAATGGTCACTGGATGACCGAAACTAGTCAGTGTCATTAAAGCAGTAGAACTGAAAACTTTGATTTTATTTTACCATAGCATATTTATTTATAATTTACAATGGAGTTCTACCAAGAATTGTCCGTAGAAAAGTTAAAAAAAGTATGTTGGTGTAGTTAATATGAATAGATGGGTCGGTGGCAGAGCGGTTAGCGCGCTGGGCTAGTAATCCAGTGATCGCGAGTTCGAATCCTGCCTCGACCGATTTCGTTCACCTATAGCACAAGCATTTATTTGCTTATTTTAGGGAACGTAGGAAGATGTATATATACTTGTGTAACAAGGACATATTTTTTATATAAAAAAAAAAAATAACATGCTACCCAAATCAAATAAAATATTTTTATGTGTTACTCAAAGAGCATCACAAACACAAAACGGCATAGTTACAAATGTTGTTAATATTTTTTTTGTTTTACCCTCATTCATGTTTTGATTTTGCGATATATTTGCTCAACATACTCCCTTCCTCAGTACAAGCATTTATCACATTTATTTACATAAAATTTCTCTAGAAATGATTTTTGAAAATTCATAATGTTATGTGAATAAATAATTTTAAAAAGATGATGGAAATAATGGTAAGTATTTTAATAATGTAAGTACACTAAATACATGAATTTATCAGTATTTAGGTATCACTGTTATTACTATTCAATTAAATAATTGTATAAATCAACAAAGTAAGCATAATAAATTTGGTATTGTATTTTTCTTTTAACCGATTTCAATAAATTAAAAACGCCAACAATATAATCTATAAATAATAACGATCTCACCAACAACAAACAATTTATGACCTATAATAATAAAAAAATATGATGTTTTTCCTTCCATTTATCATTTTTAATGTCATTGATATTTGAAACTAATATATATATATATATATATATATATATATATATATATATATATATATATATATATATATATATATATATATATATATATATATATATATATATATATATATATATATATATATATATATATATATATATATATATATATATATATATATATATATATATATATATATATATATATATATATATATATATATATATATATATATATATATATATATATATATATATATATATATATATATATATATATATATATATATATATATATATATATATATATATATATATATATATATATATATATATATATATATATATATATATATATATATATATATATATATATATATATATATATATATATATATATATATATATATATATATATATATATATATATATATATATATATATATATATCTGACAGTGTCCATGGTTTTGTAAAGGGTATAGCAAATAATATGAAAATAAATTGAGATTTGAATATATATAATATAAGTTGAGGTAACGAGTCAAACACAAATTTTATAAAATAAATTAAACACTTGTTTTTCTTTCTACATTTATTTTTACTCTCCAGAACGACCGTTTCGCCTGGTGAAGGCCTTTTCAACTGTTGAAAAGGCCTTCACCAGGCGAAACGGTCGTTCTGGAGAGTAAAAATAAATGTAGAAAGAAAAACAAGTGTTTAATTTATTTTAAAAATGGAATTCTACATAGTAAACGCTGTCAGTGTAAACAAAATTAAAAGTACAAATTTTATATTTAAATATTATATCTTTACTAAAAATGAGTCATTACCCTCACAGGGGCAGACTCACAAAACTTCCATTATTGAAAATCAACACATTGACAATTCGACGTTAATGTAGCGAGAAATGTATGTCAAGAGAGAGGAGTCTGGCGTTCGGTTCTCTATACCTATACCAAATAGGGAATGGCGTTATGATATATTTTCATGTTATTTTGTGACGTTCACCAAATTTAAAAAAAATACAAACATACCATCAAGGCAGGTAACCAGCGAAGGGTGCGCGGGTGTGCATTACCATTAAAAAGTAAGCACAACACATTCTTGTATCTCCACACACCAGTCTCGTAAAAATAAGATGCTCGATCGCTCTTTGCCCGTTTTTGTAACTCTGATGATATAATGATCATCATATTAATAAAACAAGGTGTCTGTATGTTTGTGCGTTCATACCCGGCGTAGCGATGAAACTATAATCATCTCATTTAATGATTCGGTATTTTGTGGCAGTTAATATTAACCATATTTGAATTATAAATTAGCTATAAACCACTTGGTTTTTGAGTCACTTCGCGACATGTCGGTCGATGGAAGGACAGCGCTTCCGAAACCTGTCGCGAAGTGACTCAAAAAACAAGTGGTTTATAGCTAATTAATAATTCAATGTGGCTATGATCATCTCTTTTAGTAAGAGTCCAGGTCTATATAGATAGTAAAGTATTATACATAAGCAATAGGATCATGCCGAAAATTAGCTGATGGGGGGCTTGCCTTCCAGCAACATAGCTGAGCATAGTCGTTTTGAGTCAGAAAGGTTGTTTTTCTGTATATTTATTTTTATATGTCTGTGTTTTTGTATGCAAATTCCTTTTTTGTCTCAATAAATGTTTATTTATTTATATAGAGGGGCATATGCCAACACTGGTATAAAAATAGTTTTATACAGTGTCATCTTGGTCTTTCCCAATAACAACCTGGAACTTGATGTGTCTCTGTAGGCCAAAGAAGCATCTGTTAGCACCAACAATTCTTCTGTTCACTTCTTTACTGATGTTAGTGTTTTTTTATGCATTACAACACCAATGCAATCAATACCAACTAAACCACGAAGTGCACTTATAAATGAAACACACTCCACAGATTTCTGAAATAATAGAATACACGGGTAACGCCGTGGGGGTTTGCTAGTGATAAATAAAACTAAACATATTTGAAACATAAATTCGCTATAAACCACTTGTTTTTTGAGTCACTTCGCGACATGTTTCGGAAGCGCTGTCCTTCCATCGACCGGCGTGTCAAGACTAACATGTTGAATTTGTGTGTATCTATCTGTGAAGCGAGGGGTGTGGCGGTTGAGGGTTGGTTGGGTTAGTGGGGGGAGGGGAGTATTGTGTGATGTTTTTGTTTTTGATGGGGAATATATTAAGTATTGAAGAAGAATTATGAAAGGTATGGTTATTTATAAGTTTTAAGCCGGAATTTATGTGTTTATGTATTTCGAGCGTTTCGTAGTTGTTAAGTCGGTGTACTTTATGTTGTGTTTCGTGTAATAGTTTTTGTTTGTGGTTATTGAATGAGTGATTAGTTAGGATAATGTGGTTAGAAACATGTCGCGAAGTGACTCAAAAAACAAGTGGTTTATAGCGAATTTATGATTCAAATATGGTTAATATTAACTAACACAAAATATCCGCCGAATCATTAAATGATATTAAAACTAAACATTTTAGCTTTGATTCTCAAATTTCCTTTCTTCCTGAACAACAATGTTAGCAGCATACCAACTTTTCCATATCCATCAGTTCTTCCTTCTCTTTACCAGGAAGACTATTATCATATACAAAAGACTTCCATGACTCATTGTATTTCACACCATTCAAAGGAAAGTAACTACTTATATAGGTAGGTATATATCTACCTTCTTTTGTAATGCTTTATGAATAAGTAAACCTTCAACTTGGAATAAGGAGGTTTGGATTAATAATTTTGCTTACAAAAGTATTTTAAGTGGAACAAAAAGAACTTCCTTATAAAAATTCAAAATAAGAAATACGAACACATTCTTGCACCCTGCGCAAGTGTTCAAGTTATTGCTATCCGTAGGTATTATATGTGGCATTTTCCGTAGGTATTATTATATTATTATTGCGTGGGAAGGCCGAAACTACGATGGATGGATGGAGTCGAGAAGGACCTTCAGATAGCCGATATGAATAGGGTGTAATGGAGACGATTCCTTGAGGAGGTCAAGGCCTATCCTGGACTGTGGAGCTACTGATGATGATGTTGATGATGATGATGTATATACTTTGATTATGGCATTCGTTGTAAAGGCACGCAAACAAGCAATAGCTCTCTGATGATTGTCTAATAATGTGTTCGGTATTCCGATATGTGGTTAATATTTTTCAATATAAAATATGTCGAACGCATGTATTTTGTAATTACTCCAATTTATTTGTATATAAAAGCGTGAACGAGTAGCACATGTAAAAGAAACCGTAATAAAATATTAAAAAAATAAAATAAGTTGCGAAGATGATTTAAATAAATATAGATTAACTATCTTATCATAAGGATCTTTTTTATCTTTTGCAGCGATCAATGTGCAAATAAGAAACATTTTGTTCAGGTCGCCAATACAATTATTATTTTTTATTAATTTTTATAGTATTTGATTTTTTAATAGCTTTTCGTAAGAAGGTATACATTTTGTCTTGTTTTTTTGTATTTTATAGCCTTTGTATTTTGTATACTCTTACCTTTTACTGTGAGGCTCTGACTTAGAATAGTGCTTCCATTCATTTCTATTTTCATCCGTTTCGGGTGTCCCGCGAGAGTTGGGTAATCGAAAATAGAACAGGCAAAATAACATCTCACGATGAAGTTCACCGCTAATTCTGTATATAATGCCTTATAAGTTGAGACGACACTGGTGTTTGGGAATACACGCACGCGTAGTGTATTCATTTATATAGGAATTCATACTCGCACATCTGTCACCGGTTACATCACATTGTGGAATATGCCGTGAAGGTATGAATTAATTAATGTACATGTTTTTACTTTTTTGTGTAAAGGCCCTTCAATGGACGATGAATGGATAAATAAATAACCACGTTGTCAGAGAGTCACGTACAAGATTACAAATAGGTAATTAAAGATTAGTCATTATTCAGTTTAAGATTAGACAGATTATGACGTAATTCCTTGTGATTGATGAGTATGACGTAAAGTCAGACTGATTTGTCTCTTTATGTCGTCATCTTCTAAAGACACCGCTATAATTATTGACGTACCTACCGGTTCATACAGATACAGATTAATTCCTCAATTTTGTCTTCACTTTGAAAATACCGGGTACAAATTTAATTTTACTGCCCATAACGCAATTTCAGATCTCAGTTTTTGTTCTATGCCGACCGATTTTACAAAAAACAATCACGTTAGACGGAATTGCTTCAACTAGAATACATACTTTAAACATTTCGATATAATACATAAATCACAAGCATATTTTAAAACATACATACATATTACAATGATTCGATAAATAGTTGGTACTATACTTACAACAATCACAATCATCCATAATCTATCTCGCACACATACATACATACATATTACAATGATTCGATAAATAGTTGGTACTATACTTACAACAATCACAATCATCCATAATCTATCTCGCACACATACATATTACAATGATTCGATAAATAGTTGGTACTATACTTACAACAATCACAATCATCCATAATCTATCTCGCACACATACATACATACATATTACAATGATTCGATAAATAGTTGGTACTATACTTACAACAATCACAATCATCCATTATCTATCTCGCACACATACATACATACATATTACAATGATTCGATAAATAGTTGGTACTATACTTACAACAATCACAATCATCCATAATCTATCTCGCACACATACATACATACATATTACAATGATTCGATAAATAGTTGGTACTATACTTACAACAATCACAATCATCCATAATCTATCTCGCACACATACATACATACATATTACAATGATTCGATAAATAGTTGGTACTATACTTACAACAATCACAATCATCCATAATCTATCTCGCACACATACATACATACATATTACAATGATTCGATAAATAGTTGGTACTATACTTACAACAATCACAATCATCCATAATCTATCTCGCACACATACATACATACATATTACAATGATTCGATAAATAGTTGGTACTATACTTACAACAATCACAATCATCCATAATCTATCTCGCACACATACATACATACAGTAAAAATAAAATCAACTAGAATTCGTTCACGGATTGTTTATTCTTAAATCTAAAGATTGAATTATCTAAAATCACTTTAAAAAAAGTGCATTTAAGTGCACAGTGCGTTCTTCTTTATGTTGGTATAATTGCATTTGGTGTTGTTATGCGTTAAAACGTTTATTTTTTTCTTCTTTAGTAATTGTTGAAAAAATTATTTCTGATAAATAAGTACAAATCGATAAAAATGTATGTGTTTGGTTTAAAATAATTAAAAATGACATGTTTCATTCTATCGTATAAATTTCAGATGGTTTTCTTTTACAATTCTTTATTATTTGATAACAGGAAATCAATTTGACGATATGGCAACATTATTCAGTTTGTTTGACTTATAGATTTTTATTATAGTATACTTTTATTGACAAACTTTTTATCATCTCAATAGAGACGAAGTTAGGATATTATAGAAAAACAAGGAACTCAAGGCACCTACAGGGCTTACGACCTGTCATCGGCTGGTTTACGTGCGCACTTTATGCGCTTGCGCAACGTTCACCAATACTGACTTTATTGAGTTCCCTTATTAATGTAATTTTTGAAAGTATATTTCGAATAATGTGCAACAATTCACCTGAATAACAACAGTCTAAATAAATTAGGTGACGGTGTCTCGCACAGATGTCACCCCTGAACTGCGCCAGAAATATTATTTAGAAAATATATAGAACTTCAAAAATTACATTGATAAGGGAACTCTATAAGAAGGCATAATTGGTGAACGTTGCGCAAGGGCATAAAGTGATCGCGTAAATCAGCCGATGGCAGGTCGTAAGTCCTGTAGGTGCCTTGAGTTCCTGGTTCTTCAATAATATCCCAACTTCGTATGTATTGAGATATTAAAAGTTTTCAATAAAAATAAATATTACATTGTGACAGTTGGATCTCATGTACTATATGCATCAAGTAATAAAAAAATGTTTGATCTTATACAAAGCGCGAAATAGATTTGTTTCTGTAGATAGGTAGGTACCTACCTACTTATATTAAATTCATCTGTTAATGAATTTCCTTCGAAATTCATTTAATTTAGATCCATAACTAATTTCTTTCAATTGTGTCTTACCATTGAATATTGTGTAAAGCTGTCGGGTCTTTTGTTGTTGAAATCAATATATTATTATACATATTTCACAATACAATATGTACAGACTGGTCTGGATCTGGGACTCCATTAAAAAGGTGCCCACTATTTAGAATCAGTCTTCAGTATTTCAATAAATATTAATTAGTCCTTGATAGTGAATACAAAGCGAACGACAATAAGTGTGAGTTTTTAAGTTAAGGTTTTAAATATAACATAGCAAATCTGACCTAATCTAAACTAATTACACCAAACCAAATATCTTAAACAAAACTAACCTTACTTTACCAAAACTAACTAAATCTAGCCTAACTTAACCAAAATTAACTTAACCTAACTTTATTTAACTAAGATGGACAAAAAACGAAGTAGTTAGTTCTGTGGATTCGAAATCTGCTTCAATCGATGTCATTCACCTATAGCACAAGTATTTGACATAGGTACTCATCCAAAAAAAATATTATTACGTTTTTTAAAAGAAAATTTTATGACAAATTGAATTGAAAATACATATTTTATACCATTTTCTGTAAAATATGTCAGCTGATATTTTGGTACGTTATATTGATTTTTTTGACGGGCAATGATGGAGACATTTGTTGAGTTAGAAAGAACTGCTAAAGAAATGGGACTTTGCATCAATGCCAGTAAGACCAAATATATGCCAGTCACCAAGTCTGTTAATAGCAACCAAAACCCAACAACAATCAGCGTGGGCGCCCACACAGTAGAAACAGTTGAAAGTATTACTTACTTGGGATCGATTGTGACTAACGTAAATGACACATCTACTGAAATTAAGCGAAGGATATATACTGCAAACATATGCTTCTTTGGTCTAAGAAGACATTTTTGGCATCTCGGATGATGTCTAGAAAAACCAAAGTCTGCACAATCTACAAAAAGTTGCTACGCCCCGTACTTACTTATGGTTCTGAATGCAGGGTATTGAGTAAAATAGATGAATTGTCTTTACTAGTGTTCGAGAGAAAAATACCCAGAAAGATATTCGGACCTGTGCAGGAGGCTACGATAGGCAGGACACGTGGAAAGAATGGGCGATGAAAGAGTGCCAAAAAGGGCCCTGCACACAAAGCCACAAGGTAGACGAAACGTTGGTAGACCCAAGCTCCGATGGCTGGATGGCGTGCAGCGGGATGTGGAGGCTGTTGGTGTAAGGAACTGGAGGGAAGCATGTCAGGATAGAGGGAGATGGCGAGGAATGCTGGAGGAGTCCAAGGCTCGCAATGGGCTGTGGAGCCATTGATGATGATGATATTGATTTTTGTCGAACTGTTCTGCTCGATTTAGGCGTTCAGATTTTTCTACGCGTGATGCAAATATACCGTTTGAATCTGTTACGGATGCGGCTCTGGGTTAAGAGCACTTGTCATTGTGTGAAACAATAAACAGCCAAACATAATGACCGAATTAAATTAATATTTTAACATGTTGCGCCCGAGCGAAATTACATTTGCAACGATTGATAAAACAATTATTGTCTGATTCCAAGCAGAATTACTCTGTGTTTATTACGATAGTAAGTTATAATGAATTTACTCGAAAAGTTTGGGTACATAACCTTTTCGATTATTCACATATTAAACACGTACCCACTCAATGAGTACCTATGAAGATTTAGAAACATAACATTCATTAATTTCAAAGTAAATTGTAAGTTTTTCCCACTCCTATCTGAGTTCTTTATTTATATCAGAAATATAATTTCTCTGTATAAAGAAAAATAATTTCTTTGTTAATATTTTTTTTTTCGTTTTATATCAATGATTCACATGAACACGGGAGATAATTTTGTTTTCCTTTCATTGCTATGAACTGTAATTACCTAAATTTAATCTTTTTTTCTTTCTTTTTTATATTATCTTTAACATCTATATTTATTTTTTTTTTATTTTGTCATGTCATAGCATTATTGCCATAATACACATTGTAATGTACCTATATTTACATTTTTTAAATCTGGTTGGTTGAAATAAATTTCCGTTTGTCAATAAACCCGCCAGTACAAAAATTATCAGTATTACTAATAAACGTGTTGTAAAAGTAACACAACCGTTTAACACCCCTGTAGGCAAAAACGATACCAATAAACGCTGTGTAGCAGATCAGTTGATCAACGACTGTGTATCTCTCATACAAATTTTACACATCGCTTGCCCGCCTGTTCTAGGTAGTTTAGCGGTGTTTTAAAACAAATTTCATCTATCAAAAATCGAATTTGATTTTGATATGCGTGTTTATATTGTTATATCTTGGAATAATATGACGAAACCTCTTTATAAATTATTATATTCTCGATAATTGCGCATTTTAGGAGCGAAAAGTTGTCAAAAAAATTGCTCTTTTATAATATCTACCATGGTGTTTGCTTGGCAATTCGTCTGATGAAATTATTCATTATATTTTCCATATTCCTATTTTGAAATGTGAATAACATATTTTATTTTATTTTATTTATTTAGGTAAAATATACAGGATTAAACCTACAATTATTTTACACGATTAATCATAAAAAAATAATTACATCAAATTTGTATAACATTTCAAATTTCAAAGTATAAAAATTAAAACAATCCAAAAGCATACAAGGTAGTAGGTATAAAATCAAAATAAATTAAAGCATACAAGGGTCATTCGCTTGTTTACAAAAATATAATCGAAGTAGGTAGGAAAGAAACAACCAAAAAAATTCGCACCTACATAACATTAACTATCCCGCATTGCATACTATGTGGGGACAGATTGCACAAGCTCCACAAATCAAGGCAAGAAAATATATTTTTTAAATTCATTTAACTCTGAGAAAATATCTACAAGAGGTCTGGACAACGATATAATATTAAAATCGCGACTAATTCTAGGGAGGGGGGAGAAATATCCTATATTAGTTTTATATGAATTCAAAAGAATATATTAACTACGACAATAACTACGACTAACTACGACTTTATGAATATATTAACTACGACAAACGTCAAAATTATAATGGCGGATGGCGGCGGGCGGCTCTGCGCATGCGCGAGTGCGAAATTGCAATGTTGTCTGTTTTATTGAAACCATAATACAAAATTAAAAATTCAACCGTATGTAGATACGATGCTTAACAGGGCCACAAATGTAAATTCTCGGGGGAGACACAGTTTTCAATTGTGTTTTTAGTCTGGATCTGTGAGACGATTAATATAGTAAGTCTCCAGAATGTAGCAACTTATTATTGGGTGCGTGATAAATTAATATTTGACATAGTACCTACCTGTTAGTTGCCCGAGAAGTTATAAATAAATAAATAAATGAATTTTATGCCTATGTATCTTCAATACCTATTTTTTTATAAAATTGTTAAATATACGTATATTTTCAGTATGATTGATAAAATAATGGTATTCATCACACCATAGTAAGCAACTACTCAAGACTCTCCTCAGACATTATCCGATTTTTATATTTTTATATCAACCTTGATCTAAATATACGACGAATTATATAAATGGTGTTACCTACTTAGGACTAAGTGGTATCTGAACATTTTGATTCATTTACACCTATTTCAAAATCTAAATAGCATAAATTATTATTTCTCTTCTTTTTCAATGGCGCTATAGCCCATGTCTAGACACAACCTCTTTCTATTTAAGCCTTCAATTCCGTCTGTTCTATAGTTGGTTACTTGCAGGAGCTGTGATACATCCCTCTTTATGGCGTCGTTCCATCTTGGTTATGGACTGCCAATCATACTCCTACCCAGTAGGTAGGAGAAGAATGGTATAGCGTATTTTGATTCTCTTGATAGTGGAGTGTTATATATATATACCTAGGCATTCTTTGTAGGTACATGACCAACCCATCTCAACCTCAGTACCTAACCTTACATACATACATGCGTTGTGATAAATACTGTACAACTCATCGTTTGTTCATATGCTCCACGCTTTCGTTGGAGCATATGAACAAACGAAGACCCAAGATTCGTTGAAGAAGTCTCCTTTTCAATCAATATTCTGCTTTCCTTCTCATCATGTCTTTCTAGGAGTCGGCGGTGTCTGATAGTTACTCGTTAGTCTTTAAGCTCACGACTCCTTCAGAACACACTTCCTCCACGTGATCTCTCCAGTATAGTTTTCTTGATCTTCCCCATTGCACATCTTCAACATCGCAAGTCCTTATTTCAGAGCTCCTCCCAAAATTTCAATATAATTCAGGTAGGATAAACAGCGACAGATGTCTGGGTTACCTTGCCTAATAAAAAGAATCACGACATATGCGTGTATACACTCACATCAGTCTCGCCTCACATAAAAAGACAACATTCAGAAAGGGCAGTGAACCTGATTGCTGGGTTATGTGAGATGTAATTTTGCCTCTTGTATTATCTTGACACCCGAAAACGAATATAATAAAATAGAGTGGAAGCAAATCATTAGTCCCATATTATAATCAAAAGTTTGTACTCACTTTGAAATCCACGAAACGCCTGCCAAGGTGATAAGTGACATCAACATTGCCATAGTTCTGAACGGGAACAGTTGCCTCCCCTTCTCCTCATCATACCCGGGGTACCTGAAGAGCGGAGGCAGGCCGATGAGAGTCTCGCCACCAGAGAGTCTAACAAACATGGCCACGATATAGGCTGACAGGGATCCATAGGTGTTACAGTGATGTTTGAAGTGAACAACCATCAACAGCTGAGGGAACAAGATCACGTACACCAAGTCGGAACACATTGACCTAGGACGGATAGAAAAGACAACATTCAATCATTGGAACAACTAAACAACTATTCTATGCCCATTTTATCGATTTAGGATCATCCAAGGGCATTGGTTTTTTAGATTTGTGTTCCTCTATGAAACAATTGTTTTCAATTTTTTAATGAAAATGCTCTTGATTTGATATTTTTTGAGTAGCGAAGGTTGCAAACAATATCGCCATCCATAACTGGCGTGGCTTTGCAGGAGGCTAAGACCCGACCTGGGTTGTAGAGCCACAGATAGCATAGCTCTTGCTTTGAGCATTGCGGACCTTTTATGAGGCAATCCATTCAATTTTTAGGACCACTCACAACAATATAAATAAGACAATTATGCAGACTCGGTCTTACTTATCTAGCAAAAAAATTGTTCCTCTGTGGTCCAGATAACCCGAGAGAGAGAGATATCTTCCAAGTTGTTTTCTCTTATACATATTTTGATGTATTGTTCAAAGCATTGAACAAAGTATTTATCAGCAGAATTTAGAAGTTTTTACGTTATACAAGATTGTATTCTTGCATATTGAGAAAAAATTAAACATAAATAGACTCTTTTTTATGCATACGCTATTTAAATTTTTCCCTTAAAATTTGAACTAATAAAAGTTTTAGACCTAAATGGAACCCTTGAGGTACACCACAAAATAAACATAAAAAATTGAGTTTGAAATATTTAGAGATCAAATTCAATCATTGTTTTTGTAAAAAGGGTAAATGATACAATTAACTTACCAAAGACCGTAGATCGAAGGAATCGTGAGTGCCATGACAGTTGACAGAATACCAACAATAAGTATAGCAACTCTCATCACCCAAATTATTTCCATTTCAGAAGCGCGCTGTCGAAAGATCAATTTGTAAACATTTCTGGAAAAAAACACAGAAAATTTTGTAACCCAAGTGCGTTTGTTAAAATTCATTCATAAGACAAAGGAAACCTAAAATAAAGAGCAAATATATGCTTTTATGTTCTGTTTTTTTTTGCATTACTTCTCATCAACTAAAGGGTAATATGTCATATATTAATTTAACACGCACCCAATAACAAGTTAACACATTCTGGAGACTACCTATGTGATATTAATTGTTCCACAAATCTAACTGTATCTATAACCTGGAATTCAGGTATCTAAGTTAGATTATCTAACTATCTAAACACGTAGGCTGAGAATTGTTAAGAAACTTTTTCTGTTTTATACAAAAGTTTTATATTTGTATAATAGATATGTCTTAATTTATTTATAGCTCAGTGAAGAAAAGATAATACACAAATCTTTATATGTTATACGTGAAGCGAAATCTTCGGACCTCTTTTTAAGTAAACTGCGCCCTCGGGGGAGTTTGAGATTTGGCAAAGCTTAATTTTATAAACAGATTTGGCAAAGCCAAAATTGTAAATTATATGTGTTGCAAATCCAAATTATTAAATTACATAAAGAAATATTTTTCGTCAAATCATAGATTGTTTACATTCATACTGCCAATGTCAAATACGTAATGTCAAACGCAGTTATTTTAAATTCAAAAACATTAAATGTTGAGGAAAAAAATATTATTACTGTGAAACAATATAGATTTGTATCACAGATGAATGTTGTCGTGATCAGGTCCAAAGCTTTTCAAACTTAAAAAATTATTGAATTACCGTCGAATTTTGTCCTCTGTGCGATGACTAGTTCTTTTTTTTTTCGTGTCCGGCTAAGCTCTACCACTCCAATAAGCAGCGACTGACATCGCGTTGTCATTTGTCATAATCAGATCCCCAGGACTACAGACCACTCCCATTAGTGGGCACATCAGCAAAGTGGCTGTCATCCTGGGTTGCGCCGCACTCGCATCGGGTGTCATCTGATGCAGACAGGTACCCCCACCTTTGCAGGTTTTTTTTGATGACTAGTTAATATTATACTCAATTCAGTCGATGAGTACCTTGCAAACATGGATGATGCACTCAAAACACTGGAGTCTGCTGAAGACATTACGGCTGCTGAGACAGCTCCGAGACCAAAGAATGAGACGAAGTCAGGTGTGAGGTACTGCAGCACCATTGGCAGAATCATTGAAGTCTCATCTTGTGTCAGTGGATAGGGACCCTTGTAGCCGGTTTCGTTCCATGCTATAACAATCAATATCGAAATACGTAAGCAACTTTATGACTTAACAATTTTAACTTAAGGGGCTAAAGAGACGGAAGGAACTAAAGGGACGGAAGGGACTGCAAAGACTGAAGGGACGGATGGGACTGAAAAGGCGGAAGGCACTGAAAGGACGGAAAGGACGGATGGGACTGAAGAGGCGGAAGGCACTGAAAGGACGGAAAGGACGGAAGAGACGGAATGCACTGAAGATATGGAAGAAACTGAATAAATCCAGTGACTGAAAACATGATATAATTTTTAAAACCGCCTAATGCGCTATGAAGTTACGTGTTAATGTATCGCGTGCGTAAAAAAGGGTTCTTGCGTAATTTAAGCAATCGAAAAGCCAAAATTTATTCATTTTTTGCATTTGAAAAAACTTTATCGGTCATTTGCTTTGATTTTATGCACTGTTTAAGCACATAAAATATTTATTTCCCTAAGACACACAGATATGGAGTAATTTTTAATAAAAATGCAGTAAAAAATGATATTTTTATAATTTTTGTATGGGAATTCATGCTAAATTTTAAAAGAGTGTGACAAACATTCACTTGAAAATGTTGAAAATACTAATCGTATTTTTTTGAACGCGAAAACACTAGGAAACTTGTGACGTCATTATGAGGTAATCCGTATGCCACGGAGGTCATCATTCGTTTTTTTGTATGGATATTAATTCTTCCCACATTATTATGACGTGTCTGGGCTGTGGCTAGAAATTATACCTTTTTGCGGGTGGGTGAAACAATCATTTTTTGTTATTTTTTAATTATATCTTTTTTCAGAAGATAAGGAGTTGATATTTCCTTGACATACAATTATTTGTTGTTTACGTCAGATAAAAACTATATTTTGTCGGCCTTCGTGGCTCAGTTGGTTAGATATCTGACTGCTGAGCCAAAGGTCCCGGGTTCGATTCCCGGTGGAGACACAGTTTTTAATTGTGTTTTTAGTCTGGATCTGTGAGGCGATTAATTTGAGTAGAGTCAGATTATATTATATTTGAATGCATTGATTTATAGTAGAAAAAATAGAAATATACAAGTTTTCATTATACAATATGATAAAAAAACGTTTATAAAATTGAAATCAATTTCATAGTTTTTTTGCACGCCAAATGTTATCACAAAGTTAAAATAAGAACTCGTAGAATTAAATGTGATGTATCTGGTATAAAATAATGGATTGACGGCGAAAGTTTCAAAAAAGTTGTCTTCTTATCTTATAAAGTTGAGAAAATATATATAAAAAGTTTTATCGCAGACTATAACAAATTCTTACTCCTGAGTCCAACAAATCAAAAACTTTACACGAAAATACAATGATTTCTCTTACCGTTTATTCAACGCCGTTATATTAAATAAGGAAAAAAGTGAAAAATATGATTACTGTGTTAACTATTGATTAAATTTAACAAATATTGCATAATTTAACGAAAAAAATGCCGACTTAGACATATTTTTCGATTCACATATAACATTCAAAAATAAACTTATATCTAACATCGTGACATTATAACAATTAGGTACTGATTAATTTTATTTTTCCCAACCACCCTCAGCAATATATTTTCTTTTTCTTCCCAAATCATGAATCTGTCAATATATGTTCGTCTACACACATGCACACCCTCTCTCAAACACACACACATACACACCCACACACTCACACTCTTTCTAGATATCTCTTTCAATCACACATGTATTACTCTTCTCTCATGCGCGCACCCCACTAATTCACACTTTTTTGTTGTATTATTTTGATATTAGGTATAGTACGTAAGAGGTACATGTTATTTTTGTATTTTTATTTATTTAATTTCAATAATTGTATGCATGTACTGTATGCTGTCCTTGGTAAAATAAAATAAATAAATAAAACTTGAAGAAAAGCGCCTCTCTGAGACTTTTCTGTATCGTATTTGTTAAAAAAAAAGGAAATATAGGCAGTTAAACATAAAAATTTGTAATAAATAAATGAGAAACTCTGAAACTGATTTATAAAATAGATATTGTATTTTTCTATGTTTATACAAATTTTCAGCATTAGAATTTTTATGGTTTCAGAGATATATAGAAAAATAAAGTAAATATTCTAAAGTTCATAATCCCTGACTAAAACTAAAATTCGAAATTCTAAGTATTAAAGTTTATTAGTCCTTATTTTATCAATAACTTCAGAAATTTTGAGCTCTATGTATTAAGCGGATCAAAATTTATAAGTGACACACACAGACACACAAAATGTTTTATTCCAAATTCAGAGTTAATCCATTTACAGGACATATGCTGCTAAGCCTCGAAGTTGGTGTTTTTTTACTTCAGTTAAAAAAAATCCATGAAAAATATAGACCTGATCATACAATCTATGTCAATATATTAAGAGAAATTAATTCTCTTGAACAAATCGACAGTTGGATGTCTAAAAGAAAAGTATGAAAACCAAGTTGATATATTGAATTGACGCGTTTTTGTTCCTCGAATATATTTTTCTTAATATTTGGATGTCAAAATATAGTGTAAATAACTTTTGATTAAGAACGAAACGAAATCGACGTGTACACAAAACAACAAATTATCATTAATTCAGAAATAAAACGAAGTTCAGGAAAAGGAAAATAAAAGAATTGGAAGGTTTTCGTGTATTGGCTTATTGACGCTCACATGTACCCATAAATGAATTATTGATTTTTTTACGACTTTTATTATTATGAGTATAAAAGTCACCGCGTACAGGAAACTACAAAACTTCCGCTATATACTTAATAGACTTAATGGTTTAGGTGATACATGAGTGACATACATAGAGATGGGAAATCAAATTCGATGGAAACTTACACACAATTCAAAACGTTGAAGAGTTGTCAATTAATTACGGTGACGTACGAACCACGTGAAGTATTTTTAATTTGTGCTTATAACAAATAATACATTCAACTCTACATGCTCTGTATAAAATTTGAAACTTTGACAATCTCTAAATGTGCATACTTATTATTTCATACTTTTTGAATACATATATATGATGATGTAGAAAGCAGTGTCAGTATTGTGTTTTAATAACCACCAAACTAAGAAAGCCTGTCATGATGGTTGTTTTATTCCCATACTAAATATACAATATTAAATATATTCAAAACATTAATTTAATGTTAACCTGATACATACAAAAATACAATATAAACATTGTAAACATGGATATGAAACAAAAAAATAAAACTAATCAACATAAATCCCATAAAAAAATAAACATAAATCCCATTTTTTCCGTAGGTAATTTAAATTTCAGTATGCCCTTCTTCACACGCCAGCTTACAAAAACTCATGTTAACAAGAAAAGTGTATCTATATTCTTGTTCATTAGTTGGGAAGTAATATCTTCTAAAACCTTTTTCTATATATTTATATATATATAAATATATATATATATATATATATATATATATATATATATATATATATATATATATATATATATATATATATATATATATATATATATATATATATATATATATATATATATATATATATATATATATATATATATATATATATATATATATATATATATATATATATATATATATATATATATATATATATATATATATATATATATATATATATATATATATATATATATATATATATATATATATATATATATATATATATATATATATATATATATATATATATATATATATATATATATATATACATATATGTTATATTTGATGTTTTCACGGGTGAAATATGTTATAATATTTTTATCTCGGTTTTCCCGTGTCAGTAGGTCTTGACTAAGACCATTTGTCTTCCGACGTTTCGCCTGAATATCACCAGGCATTTTCAAGGACTTAACGAAAAGCACGCGCGCGACACACGTCTACTCACACTGAAAGCTCACCGTCAAGGTGAAAGCTCAAGGCGAAACGTCGGAAGACAAATGGTCTTAGTCAAGACCTACTGACACGGGAAAACCGAGATAAAAATATTATAACATATATATATATATATATATATATATATATATATATATATATATATATATATATATATATATATATATATATATATATATATATATATATATATATATATATATATATATATATATATATATATATATATATATATATATATATATATATATATATATATATATATATATATATATATATATATATATATTATGAATTTTTAGATCCACCGGAAGCCGATGAAATGTAGTCGGTGCTTTAAAAGCAAATTGATGCTGTGCCATTGTTGTTCTACTACAATCAAGATAAGCAATGTTGATGACAAAATAACAATCGAAGGATATTATATGAGCAGATGGTGACTACTCTCGAAACTCTCGACTACCAAAGAAAATTATGTTAGGACATCCTGGAGATAGGACTAAGATTGGGAGATCTAGACTGAGATGGAAGGACGACATGAGGATAGAAATGGCACAGCTTCTGCAGTCTCTAACTGGAGAGCGGTAGCTGAGGAATGTAGTAGTTGGAGGCAGAAGTTAAAGGAGGTCAAGGCTCGATTTGGACCATCGTAAGATATGAAGAATAACAAGTACACCTATAAAATAAATATTTTAGTAATATAAGTATGCAGATACTTACGTGTTGCTTTAGCAATGGCTCCAATTAGAACTGGTGGTATGGCCATCAAAATACAACCGAACGCTGCAACATACGACAGAATCTGAGCTCGTCCAGCCGTCTTGGAAGACAGGACACGTTGGAAGTATACCTGCAAAAATAGACAAATTGGGATGTAGACAGCAATGTTCAAGAATAAAAAATACGTTGTGCGTTGTTATTTATCGTTTGATGTAAGCTTCGGAAGGATTCGACAAAGTCCGAAGTCACCCAAATGACTAGCGGAAGCCTTCGTCACACACGTGTATGATCCATCTCTGTCACACCGGATTTATTAGGATGTGCGCGAGTGAGACGAAGAAGTGGCCGCGAATTTGAATGGACTCGTTTGGATTAAGCATGTTGAAAAATAAAGCTTGTTTGGTTCTGCCGTCAAACGGATTTTATGACGAGAGAAATTATCACTGTTCTGGGCAACTTGGAACAGTTCAATTCCTTGTTTAGAGACTTGTCTACTTTGTAAAAAATAAACACGCTGCCTAGTAAAAACAAGTAAAAATAAGTCTATTTATAAAATATGAGAAATTACATAGTTCATTATAACCGCAGAATATTGTATCGTAGCTTTTTCCGAGTATTGCTCATGATAAATATCCGACATGCTCAGGTTTCTCACAACAACATATTTTTCTTTCTAACAAATTATTGCTGTAGAATTTTCTCTAAAGGCGAGATGAAAAACAAGATGTCCTCGGAAAATTTGCAAATCAGCGTTGAAAAATATTTATCTTGTTGAAAAAAATGGTTGGAAAAATAACATTGAATAAGAAAATACAATGCCTGTGAGCAAAATACTCGTATCATAATTACGTAGGAACTTGATTTTATCCAAAAATGTATCTTTAACTATATAAAATTTTGTCTTATTCAAAATTCTTTGTTTTTTTTTCTTACACAACTAAATTAATTGATTAGGTAATAATGTATACATTTAATTGATGCTGGGCGTGCTTTTTTGTATATTGTGTATCACCAGTTTATTTTTTATTTTATTTATTTTATTTTATTTTATTTTATTTTATTTATTCAAGGTTACAGACAGTTATTTAAATAGACATATAAATTCAAATTTAATTACTAAACATAAAAACCAAAATAGTAACACCAATTACTAAATAACGATCTTACGAAAGAAAAAGAAAAACAAAAAAGACAAAGAAAGATAAAAAAAAACAATTAAAATAAGATCAGTCAAAATTAATTAAACAATGGACAAGCTAGGAAATAAGTACATATTTATTTGTACAGTCATTGTTTGTGTACTTTAAAGAAAATAAAATAAATAAAAAATAGAATAAAATAAATATATCTATAACTAGGAATAGTAAACAGACAAGAATTGTCTCTTTTCTTTTACATTATTAATATTATAAAAAAAATTGTGATGACACCTTTCATACAATTTGTATGACAAAATACCCAATATCTATGGGGACTTACAACAGCAGTTTGATACTTAATCTTCATACATACAGTCATACCATCAAGCTGATTACATATTCGGGGTAGAAAAAAGACTGAAAACCACACTATCCTATCCTTACACACATGTTTTGTTTAGGAAATCAATATATCCTAAAATATTCAATAATTTTGATTTAGTTTGGTACCTATTATTTGGTACTATACATACTAATACCGTCATCAGCAGTTGGATCCTATGCGTTAAATGCAACTAGTTAATTATAGAATTCTATAAACTGAGAGCCTCCACAAGCGACAGGTTGAATACTGCAGATGACATAGATCTTATTGACAGGAGAAAAAGTGAAAATAAAAATACAAAATGTAAAATAAAAGCAACATTGACAAAACAGTATTATGTACCAATAGGTGCTACTCGTACCTAATGCCTAGAAACAATTAATGCTTTTTTGTTTGGGTATTTTTTTTTATTTTGAGTTAATTTATTCGCCTAAGAATTATTTTACTTGAGCTATGAAATTTCCAAATAATCTCATAAGAATATCAGAAATATCAACTTTTTTTTCTTTTTCCAAATTCTTTAAAACATTTCCATTATTAATGTATGTTATGAATATAATATTATAGGAACTATCCTAGGAATATACTTAATTTCAAAAGTATCCATCCATATACAACAGTCCAATATTATTCAAACAAAAAATATTATTATTACATGAAGGTAAAATTTGCAAATGCTAAATTTCACAGGAGTATAATTTCTAAAAACTTTAGCAAATATTTTTGAAAAAACACGTGAAAAAAACCTGATAAATTAAATGTTCCAAGTCCAATTTATAATTGTTTTTCAGGCAGCTCACATTGTACTGTGTGAAATCGTTGACACAGACATGTTATCCTTTTCATATACATACATTGAGAAGAATTTCGCAGTCCCACTCCCCCCTATCCCACTCCATTGGAAACGCTTGCAGCTAGCAGCGTCTAGTCACAGCTCTTTTCTGAAGTCTTAAGTTAGGTTTAAGTTTGTTTATAATAATGATAGCGACTCGCTTGAACGAATTGCTTTATAAATTATTATAAATTAAATTTATGATTTTTTTAAATTTTCGCATTTAATATAAAATTTCACAACTCATTTGACTTAATACTACGAAATCTCAACCAATCAGAGAGTCAACCAGAAACTTTGACTTACTAAACCGGAAACAGATGAATGCGGATTGTAGACGCAAGTCTTGTAGCTCTGTTCAAAAAGAACTACCATCAAGCATATTTCATACCATGCCCTTTCATTAAATCTGAATTAGTTAAAAATATTTCCCTAGAAATTCAAACCACGACAAGATTCAGGTATCTGGTACCAACTAGCTCAGATGGTCGAATTTATTTACAAATCGAACAAAGTAACAAACTATTGTATATAATAATGGAAATAATTTCGTCGGCCTTCGTGGCTCAGTTGTTTAGGTAACTGCCTGTTGACCCAAAGGTCCCGGGTTCGATTCCCGTTGGAGACATAGTTTTCAATTGTGTTTTCAGTCTGGATCTGTCAGACAATTTACATACATACATCTAAGTCTCCAGAATGTGGCAACTTGTTATATGGTGCGTGTTAAATTAATATTTGACATAGTATATGTTAGTTGCCCGAGAAGTAATATAAAATAAATAAAACGTATTTAAGTTCAAATTCTAAGTTTCGACGACAATTTTCAAACAATGTTCGAGGGATTACATTTGTATCCATGTAAGCTTAGTGACTACGAAGAGTACCTTCAGGGCCGGATAAACGTGTTTTTGTGCCCGTAGCAATATATTTTAATCCGCCCCCCCCCCCTTTTTTTGGAATTTTAAATGTAGAACAATTTAAAATAATGTAAAATTACATCGGGTCTAAAATGACGAATTAGTTTGTTAATATTACCTAAACCTACCTACGTATATAGTTGTTTATAAAAAAATAGTCACAACAATTGGAGATTCATAATAATATTACATATTTACACCATCATGCCGAGCCTCTATCCGGGTACGCAAAGAGAACTGAGCGCCAAACCTGTGAATTTTTGATTTATATAACATTTTAGAATTTTAAGCGCCCTTTTTAAGACTACCGCCCTGACTTCTTGTTCTTGGTTGTTCTATGATTTATCCGGCCCTGAGTACCTTTAAAGTTTTCAAGACTTTTTGTCACAAAAACACATATGATAAGTTTTTGTGAATATTTTTTCCGAATTCCTCAACCGAGAAAACACAAGGGCGGCCACCTAACAGATGGATGGATGACATCAATTGATTCGTTGGACCCCAGTGGACGGGCATCTCAAAGGAATGTGAAAATAGGAGTAGGAGAGGGGAGGCATATGACTTGCAGTGGACAAACACTAGCTGATGATGATGATGATGATTCCTCAACAGCTGCGTTAAGCGAGATGCCAATCGAATCTAAAAAATGGTCGGTTTTATTTTATAAATAAACCATCCTCTTCACTGTCTACCTTCATTTCTAATTCACAATTTCAATGTGCCATAATAAAAAAAATATATATTAATGTTTTTTTTTTTTAAATTAATTTCTGGCGTTCCACCCGATATCGAGTGATATAGCCAATATATTAATGTTGTTTCGTATACGATGTTCAGAAAGTTCATGATTACAATTGTAGCGGATGGTATAAACAGTCGTCTCCACCTGTGCTAACTATTCGGGATTATCTACAGTGCCGTGACTTGACGTATCGCGTATTCTCCTCGACATTCTTATTCTGTATTAATTAAATATCATAATTGTTAAACGACTAAAATATAAAAACCTTAAATGAAATAAATACTTGTCAGAGTGAGTACTATCTTTCATAATATAAATTATCAGTTGCCCCAATATTTATTGTCTGTAGTAGGTACCTATATCTAATATAGTGAGATGTGTTTTGACAATACTTTTGAACACGCAAAAAATCTTCTGAATAAATGATTCGGCGGATATCTTGTGGTACGGTAGTAAGTTAATACTAACCATATTTGAATTATAAAACTAGCTATATACCACTTATTTTTTGTGAGTCACTTCGCGACATGTTTCGGAAGCGCTGTCCTGACTCACAAAAAAAAGTGGTATATAGCTAGTTTTATAATTCAAATATGGTTTATCTTCTGATTATTTGCGTGTCGACCGAAAAACGATCAACGGTCGTCCTGTAAAGGAATTATCTTTTTGGAAACTAAATCAGAGATTTAAGGTAAATGAATCCTTAAAGCATAAATTATCTTCTTGTTCGTTATCCTATTTTTTTAAGTACAGGTAACATTGTATAATATTTTTTTAAAGTTAGTTTGGAGAATTGGAGATAGGATAGTTTCTTTGTCAGGTACACGAATTATGTTTCTTCATTCGTAAATAATATATTCACTGAACAGAAGATGGATTCTAAGAAATAATAATATTACTATCGAAACAGGTAATTGAATTTCAATTCGTGTATTTTTTCTAAGCTTTATTTTTTCTAATGGAAAATTGGAAATTACGTTTGGCTTGAGGCGATATGCTTAGCATTTATAAAGAGCGACTAGTCACATGTTGAAATTGTTCTATGCGAAATAAACGGGCACAACGGGCTGTATCGCACTCTCTTACCCCATTCCATTGGGAACCTTATAGGACTTTTAGTCCTGTTTATCCCCAAAACGGCTGCTCGTCGGACAACTCAAAGACTCCCATCAAACGTATTTCATATTCAATCCAATGTGGATCTAGCGATGGCAACATTGGTTCGTTTTATTGATATCTCACCTGCCATGGAATTCCTCCAAAGATAAGAAGCAGCCCGTAGTCCACGTAGAACCAGTACTCCTCCGGACTAACAGAACCTATCCAGTCCACCTCCATGGAACTGAGCGGCTTCACGTGGTCGTTGGCCCAGGCGAACGGTATGCACATCCACAGACCGATGAAAATGCAGAACAGCTGTATGACGTCCGTATAGGCTACGGCATAGAGGCCGCCAAACAGAGTGTAAAAGACGGCGACGCACGCCGAGAAGATCACAGATGTACGGTGGTCTATGTCGATGATGACTGTCAGAGTAGCTCCTATGAAAAAGAAATAAATTATATAATATTAGTTTTCATATCTTGTAAAAATGTAAGTAGGCATTGGATTTGCGGAAGGTAGAAGATCCAGAAGTTGGTTGCCGACTTGAAGGAGTGACCTTGTTAACTCCGCTACAGGATCTTCATAAACCGAAACTCTTCAATCTGCCTAAGATCGTCCTTTCATCGAGTGAAAGCATGCATGTATTTGTTCATGAATTACCGTTTCTATTAATCTTAATTATTTCTATTCCATCATCTTTTTCCACCCACAAAACATTAAATACTCCTTGTTGGACACATGTGTTAAATATGATGATATATTTAAAAAATCGAATTCCAAGTTATATCTTGTTTGAATATTTCCATATTATTTTGATCATATGTGAAATATTTTCCCTTTATGTTTTATTCAAGAAACAAAATAAACATCGCGTGTGAATCTTATGTATGAATATTTTTGATTGCGTGTCTTATATTTTGTTTCTAGCTAAAAAAATTGTATTAACATTATTTTGACTAACGCCTTTACAATATTACGACAGTCACGATCATTACCACCAATGCTACAAAATGAAATGAACAGCTATGGATCTCTTTTGTGAACAAATATTTCGGCATATCTAATCAAAAGTAGGTATTCGTGTGTCGTATGGAAGATGATCAGACACCAAAAAGAATCCTCACATCACATCCGGAGGGAAGAAGAGGTGTGAAAAGGACGAAACTACGATGGATGGATGGAGTCGAGTGGGACCTTCAGATAGCCGGTGTGCGGAATTGGAGAAAAAAGGCAATAGATAGGGTGCAATGGAGACAATTCCTTGAAAAGGCCAAGGCCCACCCTGGGCTATGGAGCCACTGATGATGATGTTGATGATGATGATGAAATACAAATCATCGTGCAGTCAATATGATTTGTATATCGAAGTCCGAGAACAAGTCAACAAAGCATCCAAAGCATCCGTCTGTGATACAAAGCATAGCTTCTGTATCACAGACAAATAGGTATTACAAAATAATATTTCGAATTTGGCAAATCTTTTTCTCTTCATCCTTTCATGGCACTTAAACTGGTGAAAAGAGAATTTAGAAGCACTCTAGCAAGAATCAAAAACAGAATAATGAATATCTTGGTTTGGAAGATAACCACTAAATATATGCATGCTGTTGCAGTTGTTTAGTCGAAAAATAACACAGACTTTCAAACTTTGAAATCCCTCGATGAGATCAAACAAAGCATAGAAACTTAACGGACAGGGAATAGATGCTGACATCTATGGACAAGATCTGAGGTACACAATATATTTTTGTATCTTTAGACTTTCAAATGCGCTTATCTACAAGATGTTTCAAGTGTAAGACAAGTTGGATTAAAGAACAACCAATGTTGGATGGAGGTTTTTGAAAGACCGATTAACATTGCGTCATACGGAGATCAAGGAATACAATGAACGTTTTTTTTGTTAATTATATTCGTAATAAATGGTTATATTATTACCCAATGCAGCTAATATTCCAGCTGCCCAGAAGACTTCACCACAAAGTGCTGGTAGAAACAGAAGGCCTCCCATCCTCTCTCCAAACAGGTCCTGCAGTGGGTCCAACATAGTAACATAGCCCTGCTTCCTCATTGGATTTGCGAAGAAGATGCCACCTGTTGAAAAGTATACAAACAAAACATTATATTATTGATCTAATAATTTGACTGAAACACATATTAAAAATTATTTGCGCGACTTCTCAATAGATGGAGTTTGTATTTCTTCGTTATTATCTGGCGAAACCTCGCCTGATTCTCGATTTTGTACCATATAGTACGAGAGATAGCAACGATTTCGATTAATCATTTATGTATGGATGGTTTTATAATATTTTATGAATATATGTATGAAAAAGGTTACTCTGGCACTTGTCGCTTGTTCAGGGTGCAACAAGCGACGAGTTAAGATAGGTAGGTACTACATACAATATTAAAAAATATATGTATTAGAAAACCATATTAATGAATGTTGGAAAAACTCGTAAAAAATCACTCTAGCAATCTGATGTCAGATGATAACCATATTGTCTGACTTCCTTTTCCAATTCCTTTTTGAATTAATTAATAAAAATTAATTAAAATTTGTTTTTCAAGCTCAATAATATAATTTATACTAACAACAGGGACATTACTTTATTTAGGTATCTCATAATTGTAATTTTTCTATGAATCTTAAACATAAGCTGATGATTTTTAACGTAATTTGATATAAGGAGCTGATTTAAAAAATAATATTTTAATTAATGAAAACTATGTGATAGCCCAGCGGTAATGTCGTCGCATCACATGCGTGAGATCGACGGTTCGAATCCGGGCGGGGCACGCACCTCTGGATTTTAAAAAAATCTATGTGTGGATTTATATCACTAGCTATGTGTAGCCATGATCCAATTTGTCTGGTTCCCCTTTCTAAGGGTTACGAAGGTCAGATGGCAGTCGCTTCAATGTAATAACCAGACTCCACAATTCCAGGATCATGGTCAAAGCGTACCCCGATAGAAACGGGACAAAAGCGCTAAGGGGAAAGAAGAAGAATTTATGAAAACAATATTGTTAGGTATTTGATCTGTTAATGATATTATCTTTAATAAGTAATGCGAAGAAAACTTTTATGTTATTTCTATGAAGGCTTCCGTCAAAGGTAAAAAAAATATATTTCTATTGGAGGATATTCATTTAATATCTCAAATTTAATTAGGAACTTCCATCTCTTAATATTCATTTTAGATATTATTTATCCAAAGGAATCTTAAGTGATATCATTTAATTAAATTTATATTTTATACCGAAATGGAAAATAATGATGATAATTAATAATGATCACGCCGTTTCACGATACAAATTTATTTACAAGGACGCTCGTCCTTATAATAATAATTGTCTCTACTCAACAACAGTAGTCAAGTCCCTTGGTAACAACTATGACCTTTGGTATACGGTATTCACACAAGTATGAACATTTATTACTTTTAAAGTATAACACACGAACCAATCATAGAATAATAGAATTATAGAATAGAATCATACAGAATCATAGAAAATCATACAACCATAGAATAATATTAAAAAAGGTAAATTAAGAGGTAGAAAAAATAGTTATTAGACGAGTGAGTTACATATTTTCTTCTTGAAAGGTTAACAATCCTTTAATGCATTTTTATGAAGTAGGTAAATTTCTATTTTTTTTTTCATAAAAGTAATAATTGGGATCTCACTAGCCTACAGGCTATCAGTGAGTTTTCCATACAAAAAGGTCAAATACATATTACATTCCTTAAGTTACAGTATTAAAATTATAATATGGATTACCTACATGTTTTTTATTTAATTACTACTAATAAATGAGTCAAATGTTTTTAATTACTTTCTACAATATTTTTTTTTAAATATAGTTTTAGCTGAAAATATTTTAAAAAGTATATCCAAACCACTTGGAAGGGTGTTAAATATTTTCGGTTTGCTTACTTTCAGTGATTAGATTCCTTAACAAATATTAGTTTCCCTGAGGGAAAATGTTTTTATAATACACCATACATACAAAACTATGCACTATGCATAATTAATTATGTATGTTTTATTTGTGAAATCATGACTCTCCACTATTTCATAGTAGTGAAGAGTAAAAAGTAAAAAAGTCAATCGGAAAATCTCCAGCAACATGCTAATCTAAAAATCTCCAGCAACATGCTAATCTAAAAATCTCCAGCAACATGCTAATCTAAAAATCTCCAGCAACATGCTAATCTAAAAAAATGTAAACAATCCAATATTTGGTGTAGGTACCAAAAGAAAAAAATTGTATGTTGGATAAATATATTTAGTGCAATTTTATGCTAAGAAGAATCTGCAATAGAACGATGTATAACAGGGTAAGAAATGAGAACATAAGGAAAGAATGTAAGATGAATTAAGATATCATTAATAGAATGAAAGTGAACACACTGAGATGGTTTGACCACATGGGTAGAATGAATGAGGAACGCCTGACGAAGAAAATATACAATGCGGACAGGATTGGATTGAGAGGCCGGGGCCGCCCAAGAAAGGGATGGCACGACCATGTGAACGATATTCTGAAAGACGGAAATGTTAGAAGCATGTACAATAGACGAACATGTATGAGACGATGCATGAATGTTGACGAGGTGATGAATGTGTGCCAGGATAGAAAGATATGGCGTTCGGTTCTCTCTGCCTACCCCGTAAGGGACATGGCGTGATGGTATGTATGTATGTATGTATATATTTTATGATTATTTTGATGCTCATGTAATAGATAAGTTTTGGAACATAGAAAGGAGTGTACGTTTGGTAGACAATCATTGTGTGTGTGTGTGTGTGTTTTTTTTTACTGTAATGTTGTTTGTTATTATTAGAGTATACATATATATTGTCTTAAGAACACGCCGACAAGTCTATAAACTAGACTTGTCGTGACTCAGAAACATTATTTTTTTTGTAACTGTAACTTTTTGTAATTTTTACATTTTTAGGTGTGACGAAACTGGTGCGTGGAGATACACGCTGCATGTGTCGCGTTTCCTTTTATAAGGTGATGCACACATGTCTCTGGTTACCCCACATTGAAGGAGATTAATTTATCAATTTTATAATTTCCCATTTTAAAGGGAACAATATTAGTGGTGTCTTATTTATATTCAATTTATGATATTTCCCAGGAATCTAAATTTAATGCAACTTCTGTCATTATTGTACCTTCTTCTTCTTTCGGTTTCATGTCAGGTACCCTCAACGTTGACTATCACCCGAGAGAAAGCGTCCTTGCCTTGTCCTTAAACAGCTCTCCAACACTTCTTATGCCCGTCCAGTCGCGTATATTGCGGAGCCAGGAAATTTGTCTCATTGCAACACCTCTTCGACCCTCTATCTTGCCCATAAGGATCAGGTGAAGCAATTCATACTTTTCTCCTCTAAGCACATGACCCAAATACGATATCTTTCTGATTTTGATATTAGTCAGAAGCTCTCTATTCACTCTAGCTCTTTGAAGAACTATTGTGTTGCTGACCATTCGGAGCATTCTCCGATGTATCCACATCTCGAACGCTTCCAGCCGGTTCATGCTACTCACTTTGAGGGTCCACGATTCCACTCCGTACAGTAGGACTGACCATATGTAACATTTAACCAGCCGTTGTCGAAGTTTGATTTTAAAATTGTCATCGCAGAATAGCTGTCTCATTTTATTAAAAGCCGCTCGTGATGCTACTAATTGTACCAATTGTACAATGTTTTTCCACTCCTATCTGTTGAACGTACAACACTATCCATCCCTATCCATAACACAGAATTTCTCAGCTCGTCGTTCCATGTTGTACGTTCAACAAGACTGGAATAATAAATTTTAATTTTAATATAAAAAATGAATATGTCCTTGTTAAACAACTACAAGTACCGATATTTCATCGTCTAACTCACTTTATAAAATCAAGAGAAAACTAAAGAAGGAATATTTATCCTTAAACACCTGATCCCGATTTCCTCTTCTTGTTCTTTGCCTATCCCATTTTTTGTTATGGTAAGTGTTTTTAATCAATCTTTTAGCTATTGTACATAGTAAAATGTTGTCATATTTTGTAATCTGGTTGGTCGGAATAAATTTCCTAATAGGAATTAACCCGCCGTTGTGCAATATATTTGTTTATAACATGTACAAAAGATGAATATTTGGGGTTAAAGGTAATTGTAGTATGTAGAGCTTACTAAAGTGCCAGAGTGGTCACTTGGTTGGAAGCGATTGCATACCAGCGTGAGCTGGTATACACGCCTGTAATGGAGGTGGTAAGGTCGGTCAGTTGGACGTGTAGGTATTACCTGTTTGTCCGCCTTCAGCTACATACAACCCAAATGATATCTCAACCGCTTGGTTCGAACCTGGAGGCCGTCTGTTCGGAGAGTCCCGACAGCTGAGCCACAGATTGATCGACCAAGCAACTGCGATACCGTATACAATAGATTAAATATTATTATCAAATATTACTCAGGTAGGAATGGTTGACAGATTGAAAGATATAACAGGAAATTGAACTTACTCTTTTATTTATCAAGTTGATGATTACAATTGGTGCTTACTAATATTACTTGGTACAGAAATGTCGAATTATTATTTAATGAATATAAATGTAAATTTGAAACGCGGACGATTTGAACGACGACGAGCGGTCGGGCAGCGTGATGCCTAGCTTCGAGATCTGGATGACGGAATGGTCTGGGCGCGCTGTGCTTCCCCTTAAATAGGAGACGGGCTGTGAATACGGCGCAGGGCAAGATGGCGCCTGCCGGTGTAACTCAGCTACGCGGCGCAATCGGCGGTTGCGCCACAAATATATATTTATTGTAGTATTTAGATAAAATTGACGAAACACGCTAATAAATTAATTTTACAAAAGGCCTCTAAAGCCTTAGGTGACATACAGATGAAATAATTAATATTCGTGGAATGAACGAGGCGTTTCTTATAAGATAAATGTTTGGTGAATTCAAATAAATTTATATTATGTATTATCAATTCAAATAATAATTTATCTTAGTTATGTTCGTATAACCCTGAGATCACGTCCAACTATCAATCTGTCCATCCGTCTGTCTGTATGTACCTAATTTCACTGAATTACTGTAATCACAGTGTTTAAATATTATAAAGAACCTTTCACCTTTGCATTGCAGTAATTGTTTTCCTGGATGCATTTATCGTAAATACTCATTCTAAAAAAGTTTGTCAGTTATCATTAATAGTACTTAAGTACATTATATAGGTATTAGGTACTTTGATACTTACCTACTTTAAATATTAAGTACATAGTTACCGATAACCGATTTTTAATCCTCACTAACCCAAGAGGATATAATGGGGAGTTATAATTTCGCAATTTTTAAGGGTATTTTTTTAATGCATATTATCAACTAGTATCATGCTGAGATTGTATTCTGAAAGTTTCATCGCAATGTATCTGTGTGTATGTGCTATGTGCTGCGTGCTGTGTGCTATGTACTGTGTGCTATGTATGGCGTGTTTATTTTTTTTTACCGATTATACACTAAAGTACTCATTCGATTCCTTTCAAATTTTGCAAATTTGTATATCTAATACTCGCTTAGACCCCATTAGATTTTGAAAGATATCTGAATAGTGCTTCTCATTTTTTTTAACTGTCAAATATTTCAAAGTGACCCCAAGCTCAGGAAAATTAAAATTTGAAATTTTTCATTTTCGAATTGGTTAAAAGGCACATCACTTTCATAAAATGGCATTGAATAATTATCGAGTTTTCATAATAAAATATTTATATAAAAAATTGTTTAACAAACTCATTTCATGAAAATGCTGAATATTTTCCATATAAAATTTGAATTCTTTATAGAATGACTTGTTACTGAGGAGTTTGGCGTTGGCCACAACCCACTCGTTTATATTGTCAAAGATGACGCTATTTATTGTGTTTGGTGTAGAACTTGAGATGGGTCTATGGGAGAGCGATTAGCGCGCTGGGTCAAATCCAGTGGTCGCGAGTTCGAATCCTGCCTCGATCGATTTCGTTCACCTATAGCACAAGCATTTATGCTTAATTTAGGGAATGTAGGAAGATGTATATGTAGTCGTTAAACAAGGACATAGGTATTCATTTTTTTTTTTTTAAAACTCAATTTTACGAGGCTTTTTAAAATTATTTTTCTCCATATATTTTCTCTTTTAAACCGGATGACCGGGCTGGATAAGAAGGACGAATAGAGTTCTGAGATGGAGATAGTGGGTGAGAAAGAGATGGAACGCCATTAAAAAAGGCCTTTATTCAGCAGTAGAGGGAAAGCTTACAAAGAAGAAGAATGTAAAACTTACCAAATACTAAAGACAGTGCATATCCAAAGGGCGCCTGACACCAAACAAGACCTGATGTATAAATAGCCTCTGCAGTGCCATTGATGTAACCGCCTCCAACCCAAGTAGCTGGAACAAACAAACAAATAAATAAATAAAAATATACCATATGTCGCATCACTCCCCTACTAAACGAATTACACTGTTTGGGAGGAAATGAGCTTTCTGGGAGGCATCTCACACTCAGGTCATCTGGATCACATAGCAACTATTCCAATAAAGATTTGTACAGAGTCAACAAAGCGGCTTACTATGACAAATTTTATAATTTGAGCGGTCCTATTAAGTGGAATGTACTGCCTCCAGATATCCGCATTACTCAAAGTAAGAGCACTGTCACTAAAGGACTTAAAACAGCTTCGTTTCTTAGAACAGCATATAAATTTTGTTTGATTTTTTTTTTTAAATGAATATGTCCTTGTTAAACAAGTACATATACATCTTCCTACGTTCCCTAAAATAAGAAAATAAATGCTTGTGCTATAGGTGAACGAAATCGGTCGAGGCAGGATTCGAACTCGCGACCACTGGATTACTAACCCAGCGCGCTAACCGCTCTGCCACCGACTCATCTAAAAAAATGAACTCTCAGCGCCCTTTGAATGATCTTGAATCTTTAAACGGCGCAATAAAAATACATATTATTATTATGTCAAAGTACAAATCTGGGTGAAAATCTGAGTGTTCCTCTTTGATAATTATTTTATGACTTATTTTAACATCTCAATAGGGACGAAGAATATTAGATGAGAACCAGAAACTCAAGGCACCCACAGGGTTTACGACCTGTCATCGGCAGGTTTACGTGATCACTTTATGAGCTTGCTCAACGCTCACCAATTATGCCTTCTTATTGAGTTCCCTTATCAGAGCAATTTTTGAAAGTTTTGTATACCGATTTCAATAATAGGATGTAATTTGTTTTAAAATAACATATTATTACTATCGACATCTATGATTTAACGAAGAAACCTTTTTTGTATCGCTATATATAGAATCGAATATTTTTTTAATTGCATATACGCAAACATTGGATTTTTTTCCCTATCGGAAGTCAAATGATATTTTTATTTTTTAATATTATAAAATTACTTAAAAAATAAGTAAAAACACAATTTTTTAACTTTATTCCACTAATTTAAAGTGTTGACCACTGACGCGTTTCGCTCAAAGAGAATCTACTGAATGGTACATTCAGTAGATGCTCTACCATTCAGTAGATGCTCTTTGAGCGAAACGCGTCAGTGGTCAACACTTTAAATTAGTGGAATAAAGTTAAAAAATTGTGTTTTTACTTATTTTTTTAATATTGATAATGGAATTCCATCGCATATCAGTCGAGAAATTAGAAATATTTTTTTTTAACATCTCAATAGAGACGAAGTTGGGATATTGTAGAAGAACCAGGAACTCGTGGCACCTACAGGGCTTACGACCTAAGTATAGTACGTAAGAGGTACATGTTATATTTGAATTTTTACTTATTTACTTTTAATAATTGAATGCATGCACTGTGTACTGTCCTTTCTAAATAAAAAAAATATATTAATAAAAGGAATATATAATAATTTCAAAGTTTGTTCGTTAACACAGTGGAAGTTATAATTTATTATAAATTAAATTAAACTAATTATAAAAATCAATAAGAATGGTTTTCGCCAAACACAGCCGGCATCATAAATCAAAGTTTGATTATTGTCTCTGAGGATGTCGGCTGTGTTTGGCGTATGCGCTTAGGCTCATTAAAGACATTCTCATTTGTGGATTAAAACTATGTGTTTATATTGATTTTTATAATTAGTTTAATTTATAAAATTAATATTGTTATAATCAGTCAATATTTGAAATGTCTATTTTTCTAGTCTTAAATTAGTTTCAAATTGATTGAACCATACCAATCCTAGTGTGTAACGTGTAGTAGTGTTGTGCAAAACTTGTATGTGCACAATTGACCCACTATAATATTTTGTCTATTATCTCCACATGGGATTTGTATGTAGGGTGTAGATACCATGTTAAGAATATGAAATAAAAAGGCTTTGAAAAACTACGAAATCATAACTGTTCATTTTAACTAAGTAGTGGATTGTAAAATATATTCACAAATCCTACATACTACATCGTATATTTTTCTCGTTTTTAGCCTAAATTTATTCCTTCTACTCCTATATGTAAATTTAATTTTAACCAGCCCGCACTTTCCGTATTGAATCAAAACCCAATTCGGCGAAAATCCTCAAAAAGATTTAACGGGTAAATTCGAGTTTTGCAAACAAAAAGTCAACCATAAATATTCCTTTAAGAATTCCTCAACGACTGGCAAAAAACGACAAAGAAACGTATTTCAAAACCCTCTTTAAAAAGGTCATATTTTAAGAAACGTTGTCAAACATTTATACCAATTTTCTAACCGCAAGTTTTTCAAGTAATCACAGGATTGAGTGACAACGCCATTTTGTAAATGGTGCAAAAATTATACCTTTGTCAGTTGAACGTGGGTGATTAAAATTAGGTACAGCAATCTCTGTGAAATATTTTTTCTTCTATAAAAGTTTCCAGTGACCAGAATATATAATTTGATAAAATATGTTCTGCTACTTCTCAGCCATCTCTCTACTTCTGGATGCCTCCTTCAACTTTTTCCACCCTCCTCTATCCTGGGCGTCCCTGTAGTACCACTTATTACACGCGACTGTAACTATATCGTCAGTCCATCTCTTCTGGGATCGACCTACTCCTCCCCGACTTCCTATCTTTCCACATGACCTGCCCACTGCCATTTGAGGCTGGCAATATGATCTGTAATGTCATGGAGCTTGGCACGGCATCTGATTTCATCATTCCATATTTTGTCCATAAGACTTATCTTCAGCATTCGTCTTTCCATAGACCTGTCTGTGTGCATTTCTGTTTATATATGATGGCGACAGTCAGAGTCATGGTTTCCATACCATATGTAATTTCAGGGAGGCAAGTCGTAGGCTTTTTGACACACATTGGTACATTACGACATTTGAGAACATGGTCCAGCATTCCAAAAGCTGCCCAACCTAATTATTAATACTAATATAAATAATTTTCAACGATCTATTACCTGAGCAGAGACATGCAGATATTGTTGATTTAAAGAAATTTTATAAAGATATAAAGAAGGTTTGTGTATAAAAAAAAAATTTTTTACTGTTCATTGTTGTATATTATATGCTTATTTAGTTATTCGTAATTGTATTTTTTATATATTTGTACATTATTACATACCAACTTTGTCTATTTTTGTTAAATAAGTTTATTTTTAGTTTTTCTTTTGCTAACTATGATTATTTTATTTTGGTTTATTGTTATTTGTTTTTTTTTTGTATTATGTTTGTGAAGTTACAACTCCCTTCTAAGCACGAGTTCATCTCTTTTTGTGAAGTTACAACTCCCTTCTAAGCACGAGTTCATCTCTTTTTGTGAAGTTACAACTCCCTTCTAAGCACGAGTTCATCTCTTTTTGTGAAGTTACAACTCCCTTCTAAGCACGAGTTCATCTCTTTTTGTGAAGTTACAACTCCCTTCTAAGCACGAGTTCATCTCTTTTTGTGAAGTTACAACTCCCTTCTAAGCACGAGTTCATCTCTTTTTGTGAAGTTACAACTCCCTTCTAAGCACGAATTCATCTCTTTTTGAAGGAAGTTATACTGTAAAGTGTTTTAATTTCTTTTTGTTAATGTAATTTCTTGTGTAATATGTTTTTTTTTGTAATAAATAAATAAACAAAATAAATAAATTTATATAGCGCCGTTAAATGATTCAGAAACATTCCAAGGGCGCTTATATTCTGTCTTATGTTGCTCTACGAAACAAAGTTGTTTTCAGTCCTTTAGAGAAAGTGCTCTTGTTTTGTGTACTGCGGACATCTGGAAGCAATCTATTCCACTTTATAGGATCACTCGCACTAAAGCGTCGATCATAGTAAGCCGCTTTGTAAGCTCTGTCGAAATCCTTTAGGGAGTGTGAGATTCCTCCCAGTAGCTCTTTTCTCTGACACAGTTCATGGACGTATTGTGGTGCCAGGTTATTCAAAGCATTAAACACCGTCAAACAAATTTTGTAGTCAACTCGCTCTGAACAATTCGTGAAACAGTGTAATTCGTGATCTAAAACGATTCTTCTTGGAATTTCTGTTACTTGGTTTTGGTTATCAAAATATGTTTGGAGTACCGAATTTGGCAACTTACATATTTATTTATTTATTTATAAACGGCATAAAATGCCTTTTACATACATAGATAATAACACATATTGATGATAACAATAAATAGAATAAAAAAAGCAATTAGGTATACACGTAGCAAACAAAAAAAAACTTAAACCTAAACAATAAGACAAAAAATAAAAAATATAATTGGGTAAGCGTCAAATTAATATTTGACATTGTTCTTGTTAGTAGCTAAGTAAGCAATTAAAATAATTGTTCAAATTTCGTACAACTTCTTTTAAAGAATCGGCAGATATGTTGTGGTAGTTAATATTAACCATTAGGTATATAAAAAAGGGGCTTTTGGCAAAATATAAGGGGTTATAGGTTATTGGCAAATCAAAAATTATTAAAAATTGAACATTCATTTTTATCTATTTTACAAAAAATAATGTCCTTATTTGTCACGCTAGTTAAAAAAATAATTAACGTTGCTAGTTGTTAGTTGAGAATAAGGTCCGAATATATGGTGACCATTCTGACGATGCTCATCATAGAGCGATACCGGTGAATGGGAGTCGCATTTGCGAAAAATTTAAGTAGAACGTAAAATTAAATATAATTTTTTCATAATTTTAGTTGATTATGAAGTTCTATCATGAAATGACAGTTTTAAATATTGAAAAAAAATGACCAATGGAGTTGAATCAAGGGCAGATACGGTGAGAACAAAACAGGTTACTCAGAACAACAGAGATGAAAACGCTAAGACCTATCTTGGGACATCTTCGTCCCAGGACCTGTAAAAACAAATCATAGATCTACCAATAGAGGAAGGAGAAGAATTATAAACGGATATTTTGTGAATAAGAAATTGATTTGTAGCTATAGAAAATATTCATCGATTGTCTAATAAATATATCTAATAATAATTAATCATTTTATTGTTACACAGTATAAGCTACAATCGATACATGCTTTATATATACCTTCACGGCACATCCCACAATGTGGGGTGCGGGTGCGACAGATGTGCGGGTGTACAATACCTTATTAAAGAAAGCACTACTACACTAGCTTCACCATACATACATAAAAAGGCACTCTATTCGGAATGGGCAGTGAACTATAGCATTTCACCTGATGTATTTTGGATATTTAGGCTCTTGCGGGACACCCGAAAATAATGATAATAGAAAAAAGTGGAAGCACCATTCTAAGCCGGTGCCCGACAACATTACTTAATTATGAAAAATGTATATAATACTATGGTATAATAATTCCGTCGATAATTTTTGCTAAGTATGACATAGACAAATATCATCATCATCATCATCATTGGCACTACAGCCCACTGTGAGCCTTGGCCTCCTCCAGAATTTTTCGCCATTTAGATCGGTCCATCGCCTGCACTCTCCAGTTTGTAACGCCAATCCTCTTTAGATCCTCCTGTATGCCGTCCATCCACCGCAGCTTGGGTCTCCCCACACCACGTCTCCCCTCCGGTCGTGTGTCGATAATCTTCTTTGGGATTCGGCCTTCCTCCATTCGCTGAACGTGCCCTAACCATTGAAGCCGATGTATTTTAATATATTTTACTATGTTAGGATCACTGTAAAGGTTCTCCAGCTCATGGTTGTACCTTATCCTCCATATTCCACTCTCACAAAGAGGCCCAAAGATTTTTCTCAAAACCTTCCGTTCAAAAACCAACAGCGCTTTTTCATCCTTCCTATTAAGAACCCAGCATTCAGCACCATATACAAGTACTGGTCGCAGCAATGTTTTATACAATAACAACTTAGTATTTCGTGTCAACAATCGGGACTTGAGATGTCGGTGAATAACGAAATAGCATTTATTTGCCACAGCTATTCGTCTTTTAATCTCGACACTAACATCATTTTTACTGGTTATTATTGAACCTAGGTACTGGAACGACCCCACAGTTTCAATGGTATGATTACCAGCACTAATCAGAGTTTCTTGGGCATTTCTATGGTTGGACATTTTAGCTGCAATCATATATTTTGTCTTAGAAGAGTTCACTTGAAGTCCCATTCTGGCAGAAGCATTTTCCAGACAAATATAAAAGGTAATATTCCCGTATTAAGCAATATTTTTGTAGGTACCTACCTGTATAATGAGAATTAGTAGGTACTCAATTATCATACTAGAAGTAGGCCTAAGGGAACATTTTGGATTTCCTAATATAGGGCTCAGTTGCACGCTAAACATTTATAATATATACAATATTACAAGATATACAATAGTTACAAACAAAAGCTTTGAAGTATTGATGAGCAAATGCAAAATTTGGTCTTACATACACGTCGAAACTTGGTCTACATAGTCTTGCATATACACAGTTGACCTATTGACTGAAGAAAATATACAATGGGGACAGGAATGGAATGAGAGTTCGGGGCCATCCAAGAAAAGTAAAATGTGAACGACATCCTGATTCTGGAAAATGTGAGAAGCTTGAACAAAAGACGAATATGTATGAGACGATGAATGAATATTGATGAGGCGATAAATGCGTGTCAGGATAGAAGAATATAACATTCGGTTTACTCTGCCTACCTCGTTAGGGGCATAAAGTGATGGTAAGTATGTAGGTAGAAGTTAAAAAATGAGCTTATTTTTATAAAAAAAGAAAGAAAATAGAATTTAAAAAATAAATAAAAAGTGCAAAAATAAAACCAAGTCGGTACCTACGAAGCTAATTGATTTTTTTTTTTTTTTAATATTTGATTTTAAAAATTTGCAAAACTTTTCTGACCAATTTATTAACATGTTGTTAAAGTTACACGACCATTAACACCCGTGTAGGCAAAAACGTTACTAATAAATGATGTGTAGCAGATCCGTTGGTTAACGACTGTGTATTTCTCATACAAATCTTACACAACGCTTGCACGCCTGTCCAAGTTAGTAAACGGTGTTTTGAGGCATCAGTCATCTATCAATAATCAAATCTGATTTTGATCTACATGTTTATATGTTGGATTAATACGACGAAAAATCTTTATAAATTATTTTATTCTCGATTATTTATTTTAGAAGCGAATAGTTGTCAAAAAATTAGCTCCTTTACTTTAATTTGATCTACAATGGTGTTCGCATGGGTATTCGTATTTTTATTTTATTTTATTTTATTTTATTTTATTTTATTTTATTTTATTTTATTTTATTTTATTTTATTTTATTTTATTTTATTTTATTTTATTTTATTTTATTTTATTTTATTTTATTTTATTTTACTTTATTTTATTTTATTTTATTTTATTTTATTTTATTTTATTTTATTTTATTTTATTTTATTTTATTTTATTTTATTTTATTTTATTTTATTTTATTTTATTTTATTTTATTTTATTTTATTATATTTTATT
The DNA here is from genome assembly GCA_963576475.1 of Molanna angustata. Classification (NCBI taxonomy): domain Eukaryota; kingdom Metazoa; phylum Arthropoda; class Insecta; order Trichoptera; family Molannidae; genus Molanna; species Molanna angustata. The sequence goes on along the minus strand of OY754976.1, from coordinate 1,075,118 downwards.
TTATTTTATTTTATTTTATTTTATTTTATTTTATTTTATTTTATTTTATTTTATTTTATTTTATTTTATTTTATTTTATTTTATTTTATTTTATTTTATTTTATTTTATTTTATTTTATTTTATTTTATTTTATTTTATTTTATTTTATTTTATTTTATTTTATTTTATTTTATTTTATTTTATTTTATTTTATTTTATTTTATTTTGTTTAATTTTATTTTATTTTATTTTATTTTATTTTATTTTATTTTATTTTATTTTATTTTATTTTATTTTATTTTATTTTATTTTATTTTATTTTATTTTATTTTATTTTATTTTATTTTATTTTATTTTATTTTATTTTATTTTATTTTATTTTATTTTATTTTATTTTATTTTATTTTATTTTATTTTATTTTATTTTGTTTTATTTTATTTTATTTTATTTTATTTTATTTTATTTTATTTTATTTTATTTTATTTTATTTTATTTTATTTTATTTTATTTTATTTTATTTTATTTTATTTTATTTTATTTTATTTTATTTTATTTTATTTTATTGGGGGTATACACAGATGTACAGGTTACATTCATTAAAATATATATGCTTAGTGGTACAATCTATAGCTAGGCCTGCCATCCAATTATGTATATCCACTGATATAATATTTAACACACAGAAGAGAAAAAAATAAATAATTATTAGGAGATGGTTCAGGATAGTGGGATTGGAAAGTGACGGGAATGTCAGAGGATAACTAAAAGAGGGAGAGCAAATTAAGTTGTACAGTATTCATACAATAAAATAAAACAAAACATCTATATATTGTTATCTCGGATCAGGGGGCCTAGACAACGTGTCATTTAAGCTAAGCGTTATATCGCTAAGCGATAGTAAATGTATGAAATTGGTCGCTATGACAACACGTGACAGCCACAAATTTCATACATTTCTATTGCTTAGCGATATAACGCTTAGCTTTAATGGCATGTTGTCTAGGGGGGCTGCCCCCCTAGACAACATGCCATTAAAGCTAAGCGTTATATCGCTAAGCGATAGAAATGTATGAAATTTGTGGCTGTCACGTGTTGTCATAGCGACCAATTTCATACATTTACTATCGCTTAGCGATATAACGCTTAGCTTTAATGACACGTTGTCTAGGCCCCCTGGTTGGATAATTTTTTCATATACCTGCTATACGGAGTGTGAAATATGTCTAAACTATTGAAATTTTTGTTAAATGTTTCGCAGATACGAGGAATGGTAGAATGTTTTCGGTGATTTGTTTTATAATGTGGAATATAGAAAAGATCAGTTTATCGGATTGTCCTAGAGCAGGGGTGGCGAACCTAAGGCACGAGGTGGCACGTTTGATAATTTGGATGGCACGCGAAGGATTTCTAAGTTAAATTTTTTTTAAATTTTCAAGTTTAAAAAATTAAGTTTTTATTAAATAATCCGTGAATTATTAATTTATTCCGTTTTATTAATTATCAAATGTTTCCCAAGATAAACGACAATCGTTTATTATTTTATCGTGGCAACTTCTACCAATTTTTATATTGGCAACACTGCCTTTGACGTTTGTTTTCATTTGAGGTTATGTTAATTGTAATTTGTTGTTTATCGCTGTCGCAGGTGTCAGTGTATCAGTGAAGTATACATATGTACAATATACACCACATCACATATGTATCTACAGTATTCACAAGTGAAAAAGAACAATATCTCTTTGGAATAATGTTTTTCACCAAAAAATTATGTGATTAAATGAGCTGTGTTTTGTGTTTGTTCGAATTTTTGCTTAATGTGTATCATAAAGTAACAAAATATGAACCAGATATTAAGAAATTGTCATCGAATCTCATGTTTTCTTCTCATTGATAAATAACTAATGTGTACTTTTAGTGATTACGATTTTATTTTTAAGAAAATCTATTGTTAATAAAATTCAGAAAAAAAACTCTGCTACTGCTTAGGCACGCCAGAAAATCGAGAAATAATATTTGAGGATTTTTGGCACGCGGACCCAAAAAGGTTCGCCACCCCTGTCCTAGAAGGAACACGGTAAGTAATGAGATTATTCAATTCCGGTGAATCGAATTTATTATTAACAATTTTATAAAGTAAGCTTTGATCAAGGATAATTCTTCTGTGTACAAGTGATTCTAGATTATGATACTTCAACGAAGCTGTATAATCTGGAAATCGCAAATTAAATTTATATTGTACTTTTTTTCAAAAATTTCTTTTGTACGTTTTCAATTCTATTTATGTTAAATTTATACACAGGAGACCAAACAGCAGTGCAATATTCGAGGTGGGGGCGTATGTATGTTGTATAAAGCATCCTAAAAGTATTCAAGTTTTTAAAAGATTTACAAAGTCGCATAACAAATCCTAACATCTTGTACGCTTTGTTTATTATCATTTCTATGTGATTATTATAATTTAGTTTTTAATCCAACAGAATTCCTAATCGTTAATAAAATAATTTAATTAATCGTTATATTTTTATATTCCTATTTGAGTGTGAAAAACATATGAAAATATCAACCACGACAAACGTCAAAATAAGAAAAGACGGATGGTGGCTGGCGGTTCTGCGCATGCGCGGGTACGAAATTACGACGTTGTCAGATTAATTTATGTTGTACGTGGTTGAACGTGTGTTGCAACTACCCAGTATATTATAAGTAGGACTGTATTGTTGTAAGTCTCTTGGTCTTGCAAACCTACTCATGATCTCACAAGGTATTAGATTTTTTTTGTATTTGGTAATTCGCCCTGCAAAGAGTGCTTTGTGGTGGCCTCACATTGATATAACTTGTAATTTTAGTCTCGGTCTTGTATTTTATATAAGACTAAAATACCTTTTCATACGTATGAAAAAATAAGGGGTATATTCAAAAGCTTTTTTCCGTACCGAATGAAACTAACCTAAAAGTCTGCGAAAATAATACTTACTCATTATCTTCTCGCTTTACCTTTTGAGAGCTATAGTTTAGTTTGAGGCGAGGTAATGAGGTAATAAGCACCTCTGAGGTACCTTTATATACTATACAAAGGAAGAAGGTGGAATTCTGAAATCCAGTTGGCTTATTTAATGACTTCCTATGCATTATCTCCTGCTTAAGTTACCGGATGAATATTTAGTGTAAATACCTTTTAGCTAAGTATTCTTAAGATACACGAAAAGTAAAAATCATTCTTATCGTTGTAAAATTAATTCTCTTGCTTGTTTCAAAAACGCATTTTAAATTTTAATTTATAACACTTACCTTTCCACTATAATCAAGTAAGGTAGGTTTTTTAACTATACTCAATCTAAATATTATTAAACACGCTGTTCTATAAAAAAACGGACTCTGAATAAGAAGAAGCATACATACATATCATCACGCCATGTCCCTTGCGGGGTAGGCAGAGAGAACCGATCGCCACATTTTTCTATCCTGGCACGCATCCCTTGCCTCGTCTACATTTATGCATCGTCTCATACATGTTCGTCTATTCCTCACAATTCTAACATTTCAACGGTAACGGTAGCGCTTCTGACTCCAGATCAGAAGGTTGCGTATTCAAATCCGTTCCTTGAGTTCCTTCGTACCATCTACTCGCCTGGCCGGAATTCGTTACGGCTCAGCTACGTTCCTGAAGTCATTATAATTTAACGTGTTTTATTCTTCTTCTTCTTCTTCTTTCAGCCCCTTTCACTCCACTGCTGGATTAAGGCCTCTTCCTGAGTTTTCCACTTCTCTCTGTCCTGGGCGCTCTGTTTCCACCCATGTCCCACCAGTTCGACAATGTCATCAGTCCATCTCCTCTGTGTTCTCCCTACACCCCTTCTATTATGATAGGGTCTCCAATTCAGAATTTTGGGGGTCCATCTATCATCTCTCTGTCTTGCCACATGACCTGCCCATTGCCACTTCAGCCTTCCCACTCTTTCTGCAATGTCGGTGACCTTTGAACGGCGTCTTATTTCCTCGTTTCTTATTCGGTCTCTCAAGGATACGCCTAACATTTGTCTCTCCATTGCTCGTTGAGTACACTTAAGTCTGTGGAGGCTTCTGGCAGTAAGTGACATGGTTTCGAGACCGTATGTTGTCACTGGCAAAACACAAGAATTGTACACTTTGGCTTTTAGGTTATTCGGAATTTCCCTGTTGCCGAATATGTACCTCAACTTTCCAAAAGCAGCCCAACTCAGCCCTATACGTCTTGGCAGTTCGGCGGTCTGATTTTCTTTACCCAATTTAATTTTATGTCCAGGTATATGTATTCTTCAACAGCACCAATAGTCTTATTTCCAATGCAAATACTGTATGAAGTTGGACTCAAAATCTTGGTTTTGTCTATGTTCATTTCCAGACCGATTTTTCTAGAGGCTTCATATAATTCTGCTACCATAGCATCCAGTTCAGACAATTCTTCGCTTATTATTACTATGTCGTCTGCAAAACGGAGGTGATTTAAATATGTGCCATCTATTTTAATGCCTTTATTGTTCCAGTTTAATGTTAACGTGTTTAATTAGATTATATTATTACTCATTTTTACAAATATCAGTATTGTGTTTAGTATATTTTGTGAATAAATCTAGTAAGTCTATTTTTCGAGTTCTTATTTATTTGCTTACTTAAATACCCAATTCAATTGTCAGTTACAGTCGTGCATGGTTAAGGAACACGCAGTAATATAGACCCTCTGCACGGCTATAGTAACACTATATAAGACCTGTGTAAGACCGTCGTTGCTGTACGGATCAGAATGTTGGGGTCTAGAAAACAGGAAGAGCAGAGACTTCACGTCACCGAAATTAAAATGTTGAGGAGGGCCAGCGGTGAGTATATCCGAGGCGGCTTCAAGGTCGCTCACATAGCCTAAACGATGAGGAAAGGTAGATTGCGGTGGTACGGACATATATGCGGAATAGATGACTCCCAAATCGTATGTAAATAAGGTCCTGCATATAGAAGCGAACCCTAACGTACAAAGTAAAAATTCACAAGTATCATTAAAGTATAGGTATGTATTATTATAAGTGTATGTGTATTTATTTTTATACACTACCTTAAGGAAGCAAGTGTGTCGTATACCCAACATAAGGATCCAATTTGTACGTACATATTAAAGTGCAAAACATTCAGACAATAAGAATTCCACTAGTGTTTAGGAAGCTATAAACATAAAGGAGATATGGTGAAAACATCGATTTTTAAATTGTATTATCTTTTACGGGATCTTCAAATAGATAGGTACCTACATGTACAACATACCTTTTTACTTTAAACTGAATATTTTTATAGAGTTAACTCAAAGGGTCTACGAAATAAATGTGGTATAAAATTCAAACAGACGGGTCTAGACTGAACGAGGGGTCTTAGGGAAAATGTTTACTTATGCAAGACAGGCATGCATTTTAAAGCCAGGTTTTATTTTGTTGAAATGAATGTTCTAAGCACAAAAGTTTCATATACATCGCTAAAATTATCAACCACCCCAATTAGAAATCAAATTTCTCAAATATGTTAAACAGTGTGTTTCTCAAATAACTCCCGTAATATGACAGTAAGTATTTTCACGTTTTCTTGAGTGAATGTTCATCACACAATTTTAAAATCAGCTGGGCGAAAGCATTGTCACCTAAGGTACCTATATATGGACTGTTGCTTTCATTGTTGTTTACAAACCAATTTCTTGATAAATGACGTTACAAATAGGTTTCTCCGTTTCTTCATAGATGGCGACAGTGTTTTTCAGCTTAGTATCAAACGATCAGTTTCTTTCAAAATAGGATTGATAAGGGAAACAATAAAAAGGCATAATTGGTGAACGTTGCGCGAGCGCATAAATTAATCACGTAAACCAGCCGATGACAGGTCGTAAGCCCTGTAGGTGCCTTGAATTTCTGGTTCTCGAATGATGTTCTGTCTTTGTCTTTATTGAGATGCTGAATTCTGTCATAAGATAAATATTTATGTATAAGGTCAAATGAAATCCTTCATTATGTTCATATAGGTATGTGCCTATATTTTCTTTTTCTTTTTTTTTGAAAATAATGAATATGTTCTTGTTAAGCAAGTACCTACATATGCATCTTCCTATATTCCATGAATTAAGCATAAATGCTTGTGCTATAGGTGAACGAAATCAGTCGAGGCAGGATTCGAATTTGCGACCACTGGATTGCTAGCCCAGCGCGCTAACCGCTCTGCCATCGACCATCTACATTTTTCCTTCTCTTTACACATTCCTATCTCACCCCTGCATATCTGCATAATATATTTTCCAATATATTTACTTTTGATTGACTAAATGGGTATTTACTTTTTAAATTTATAACAATACGCATAAATTAAAATCTATAATTTTAGTTTCTATATAGCGTAGCGACTGTAATTATTTGGACAAAAACATGTCTCAATGTAGGCCTCAAGATTTATGTCTGGGAAGACCTAGAATACGATGAATGGATGGAGTCGAGAGGTACATTCAGATAACCAGAGGGGGTAGGGAATTGGAAATAAATAGCCATGGAAAGGGTGCCATGGAGACGATTCCTTTAAGAGGCCAGGGATTCAAGGCCCATCCTGGGTTGTGGAGACACTGATGAAGATGATGTCTCAACCACATTATATTGAACCGACGACACTTGATAACTGTGAGAGTGTGATGGTGGCTATAAATAATCTGAGTGATTCCCTAATTTTGGTAATAACATGTCTGTTTACCACAGATACTGCAGACTATGACAATTGCATAAGTACAAATTTTCATCATGCATAAAAAATCATTGGTTTTCAAATGAACATATAAGATATCCTTCGATTAATCAAAGCATTTGGTTTATGACCAAACATGAACAAGAATCAAAATTTGTACATGATAATATAAGCAATGTATTGTTACCAGTCATGGTGAATATTCCCACGAAGAGGCCGATACTCCTTCCAGCCAACATAACTTCCTCCTCTGAATCATTTCCAGCTGGTTTCTTCTTGGCTGCCCAGATACCAACTCCCAAGATGAGGACGTAAAAGATGATGATAGAAATAACACCACCGACGTTAATCATGATGAAAGTTTACCTCGACAACCTGTTGACAAACATTTTTAAATTATTATTTATTTTATAAAAACAGCATACTTATTTTGAACACTACCGGCGTTTCAGTATTGCAGAGCATCCAATCTCCTGATACATGCAGAGCATCCAATCTCCTGATAAATGCAGAGCATCCAATCTCCTGATACATGTAGAGGATCCAATCTTCTGATAAATGGATAAATGCAGAGCATCCAATCTCCTGATACATGCAGAGCATCCAATCTCCTGATACATGAAGATAAATGGATCATACAAAATAAAAAACAAGAAAAAATATTCATAGCATACAAAAAAATGTTTATTATTTGGGAAATATTACTTTTTATGTACCTAGCAGATAGGTATACATAGTTTCCTGTAAATCACGGTGGTAAGCTTTTGACTCGAATGGACGTGCACGCACTATCCCTCGAGAGGGAAATTTTAATAACAAAGCCCTGAATATGCCTGTTGCGATACAGGCGAAACGTCGATTGATCACTGATCCTTCCGAGTATCAGAATATTATGACCCGGGTTCCCCCCCATCTCTCATGCAGTCCCCTCCGTCCCTCCAGTCCCCTCAGCCGCTTCAGTCACTTCGGTCTGTTCTGTCCCTTCTGTCTAATTTATATTTTCTGGTAAAAACGAATCGTTAAACGAATTCCAAATAGATAACTTTTCGTTAATTCTTGTATTAGATGTCAAATAAATAGATAAACTTACCAATGAATATCAAATAAATAGATAAACTTACCAATGAATATCAAATAAATAGATAAACTTACCAATGAATATCAAATAAATAGATAAACTTACCAATGAATATCAAATAAATAGATAAACTTACCAATGAATATCAAATAAATAGATAAACCTACCAATGAATATCAAATAAATAGATAAACCTACCAATGAATATCAAATAAATAGATAAACCTACCAATGAATATCAAATAAATAGATAAACCTACCAATGAATATCAAATCAGAAACAAATTACGAAGAATATTTTTAAATTGCATATACGCATACATTGGATTAGTCAAATAATATTTTTACTCACAAACTTTTTAACATCTCAATAGAGACGAAGTTGGGATATTATAGAAGACACTTCGTCTCAACTCAAGGCACTTCGTCTCTATTGAGATGTTAAAAAGTTTGTCAGTAAAAATAAATTACGAGGAATTAAAAAAAAACAAATCAATTTGAATTACTCTCCCCAATATTCTTTTGTGTTATAATTTTGATGGTGGTTTTTTCTTTTTTTTATTCTTTTTGTTGTGCGTTTGGTTTTACAACTGTGTGTTTTATTTATAATTGTTAATTAATTTGATTTTCAATTTATGTGTTTTTTCATATATTAGATGTCAATTGTTCTTATTATACAAAGATCTGCTGCACTCCTAAACACAAGATTCTAGCTTAAATTTGAAAAGGAAGCGTTAAACACGTAATAATGTATGTAATTCTAAAGACTTTTATGTGTATATAAATAAATTAAAAAAAAAACAATTTTTCTTCTGTGTTGCTGCGCTGAATTTATCTCCAAATTTAATTGCAATTTCAAATAGATCATTTTTCGTAAACTCTTGTGTGAGATATCAAATAAATAAATAAATTCAAATTCAAAAACCTTCTCGTGTGTGCGCTTCACAACTCCCCAAAGATTCATTGCAATCGGATGCTCGGTATAGGAGTTCATCGGCCATATACATACAAACATACCAGCATCCATTTATATATATATAGATGTATATAGTACCTATTAGTTGCTCGAGCAGCAATGAAATACAATACAAAGAAATCCATTTTATTTTCTCCATTTTTTATTTCAAATACTTGTCTGAACTTTTTGCGAGAAACCTTATCAATACGTAGCACAGTCTTCTGGGGTAAGATTTCAATTTTCATTTTTATTTTAAACTAGTAAAGCCCGGCAGGTGTTGTCCTGCCTGTTTAATTATTTACCTCCAAATATATAAAAATGGTTGGACGGTATGTTTCCTTTTTATTATTTAACATTCTTTTCTAGATTCGCTTATTATAATTCCGTATTTTTCCCTTTCATCCCTACAGTCCCTTCCTTCCCTGTTCATTAACTCATTTATAATTTTATTGAACTATTCAAACAAATATAGGTACTTGAACCTTTAATATTATACCAGTTTTATATAATATACCATTTTATATTTGGGTATAGGTATAGGATATTTTTATTTTTTTTATTTATGTATTTATTTATTTATTCACTTATTTATTTCTTTATTCATTTATTTACTTGTTCGATCATTGATTAATCTATTTATTTGGTATTTTTTTTATTTTTTTTATATTTATATTCGATCCTTGATTTATTTATATGTTATTTATTTTTATTTTAAATTTTCTTGCAATACTTTTTAGATATTTTTTTAATAACTTTTTTGCGAGAAGTTAAATAATAAAATAAAACTTCAAATACGTTTTCTTCTATGCACTGAACGAACGAATCCCTAAAATTTAATGACGATACCAAAAAGATCATTTTTTAAAATTATTTTGTGAGATATTAAATAAATTTCAATTTTGAAACCTTCTCATGTGCGCGCTGAACAAACCCACTAAGTATCAAATCAATACCAACTTTTTTTTTCATTTTTTTGTGAGATATCGAATAAATAAATAAATAAATTATAAAACATAAACCTTCTCCAGAATGATCTGAACAAATTCCCAAAGTTTCATCGCAATCGTAAACAGGATATTGCGTAAAATATTAGGCCCAAGACCAGGAATTGCGGCAGGTACCTGGAGACCACGAAGCAATGAGGAAATTCGTGCATTGACAGGACAACCTTTAATCACCAGCGAAATCAGGTCCAGAAGATTAGCTTGGATTGGACATGTTATCAGATCAGGGAAGAAAGAGCCACAAAACGTCTCCTGCAAAATAACCCGGTGGGCAAGAGACCCCTGGGAAGACCAAGGCAGATATTGATGGACAATGTTACCCGAGATCTGAAAGTGCTGAATGCTTGTGATGACTGGAAGTCCACTGCAGCTGACAGGAAGGCTTGGAAAGCTATTGTTCAGGAGGCTAAAGCTCAACCGGAGTTGTATGGCCATCGGAAGTAAGTAAATAAGTAAGTATATACTCGTTTAAAGAACACCGGATATAAAAAAAAATGTTTCAAGAAAATGTAAATGGTGGCGTTGTAAGGTCATCTGTATGGACATGTTTTGTAAAATCGATTTGCGTAACCCACCATTTGGCGTTCATTTTGAAGCTATAAATACCGCCTTATAATAATCATCCGTAAGGTAGCTCGATGTATAAATTTTTCTCATTCATTGACCTTCTTACTACAATTCATTTTAAAATTATTAAACATAACTATTCGCAATTTCTCGCGAATTCTAAATTAAACGATGTGTTGAAATCGCGCGCATTAAATTAGCATAATTCCACAACATGAGAATAATCTGAAGACGCAATTATCTCGGAATAGTTAAACGGGTTGAATTAATCTTTAATACGTCTGATTAGTATATATGTATGTATATCTCCCCAATCATCCGTTAATTTTCATAGATTTTTGATAACACTGATATCACCTTTTGCATATTCTAAACTTCAGGTTGCGACCTTAACTGTATCGCGGGATATTAATATTATCCGTATTAAATATATATCAAATATTTTTTTGCCAAATATGAAGATAGCTTAGATATAAAATGTGCCTAAAATTTATAAAGCCCGATATAAGGAGAACTCTCAGCTTATTAAATTACGCAATCTACGCTATGAAAAACAACGTCAATTGAGTTTTGTTTGCGTGTTTCGATACAGAATTTATGCCGGTTATACGATTTTCTATAGTAGGTAGGTATACCTGAATCAAATTGCATTCATTCATATTAGGAAAGTTAAAATAGGTCAAATCTCAAGTTAACTATATGTATGTATTAATTGCATTACTCATATTATGTACCTAACTGGTTATTCAAATATTTAAGTACCAAAGTAATTATGTTTATTTGTTTTGTTGTTAATTATATTTATTTGTTAATTAAGTACCAAAGTAATTATTTTTAATGTTAATATTAAGTATGTTCCACAATTTAAAATTCAGCAATGTTTTTTGTTGTATTAATCCGGCTCGAAGGACCAAAATGGTATATTAATGATTGGGTTAAAAAATAACTCCTTTCCTTTTTTGATAAATTGATATAATTTTCAGATTTACAATATTTCCATCTTTAGTTGTCAGGCGGTCGAAAAAATTAATTATTACAAAAACATCTGAATACAACAAATTATATACTGTTAGCGCCATTGGAATGTTCTTAGGCACATATCAACAAATTGCTTCTCAACTACCAAAAAGTATGGAGTCGTAATTGAGCTCAGCTTCGGAGTCTACTAAAGCGATCCTCTTAATATCACTAAAGACCAACTTTGTAATTTTATAATTCTTATGTATTTCTAAATTTTATATTTTTATTTTAATTCCATGTCTGAGTTTATATGTTGTATTAATTTGTATTTCTTATGTATTTGTAATTTTTTATATTTTTATTTGAGTTCTATGTCTGAGTTTATTTGTTTGTGTTAATTTGTTTATTTGCTGATTTTTTGGCACAAATCGTCCAATAGGATGATTTCAAATGCCTTGAAAATATTAATAAAACGAGTGGGTTGTGGCCAGCACTAAACTCTCCACACCATAGAAAGCGTTTATTTTTTCTTCTTCAAATATTGACAATCTCAATATGGTAAAATATGCTTATGTTATATGAAATATTTTATTCATTCTAAATTTTACTACCAGGAATTTTGTTTTGTTTAAATTTTGTTTCAAAGAGCGTTAGAGCATTTTGACAATTTTAACACGTGATATCATATGAAGAAATTTTATGATATCTATGAAAAGCTTATCAGTTCTAAGTTCAAGTGAAGTCAATCGGACTTATAGTTTGGGCTGCAAAGAGGACACAAAAAAAACAACGTAAATGATGAATTCATAGAGAAGAAATCAAAACTTGTCTATGGAAAATTAATCAGCTCTAGGTCTTTGCACTTTACTCATATGATGTTAATATGAAGTCGATCGGACTTATAGTTTGGGCTGTAGAGAGGACACAAAAAAGATAAATGCTACGGCGTACGGCGTATACGCCATACACACAAACACATCACGACGAAACTCATAGTGTGCATTCTCTACATGATAACGTTGAGAAATTGATGTAAAAAAAATACGCTTAAATTTTGCGAAATCATGACTCTCCCTATTCCATAGTGTGGAGAGTAAAAATTAAAATATTCTCCTATATATTTTTCATACAAAATATCGATTAATAGAAACATAATTATTGAAAGGATATTATATTTTTCTTTTAAGGTTGGCAAACTCTGAATGCAGTTTTGTGAAAATTCATTTTTTTGCATAAATAATTCAAACAAAATGAAAATATCTCAAATTTCCAGGTCGTGAGAGCATTTTTAAAATTTTAACAGATGAAATCATAGAGAAATAATTAACCGTTGTCTATGGAAAACTAATCAGCTCTAAGTTTGTTTACTTCACACATATGGTATCAATATGAAGTTCATCAGTCTTTTGGTTTGGGCTGTACAGGGGACACAAATTTTCAAATTTGTGTACGGCATACGTCATACGGAATACGGCATACACACAAAAACATCACGATGAAACTCAAAGTATACACTCTCTACATGATACCCATTGAGAAATTGATGTAAAAAAAATATGCTTAAAAATTGTGAAATCATGACTCTCCACTATTCCATAGTTGGTAGTGGAGAGTAAAAAATAGAACTTATTATAAAACTAACATTGAAATAATAAAAACATTATTTCAGATTAACTTATATTTAAAATTTCTTTTATATTAAATATCTTATAAATTATATATAAAGTTTTTTTTAATTAAGTAGTTATTATTTTTACTCTCCATACTATGGAATAGTGGAGTATATATGAATATATGTATGAATCTTTTTCTAAGTATTTATATGATATTTTTTTTCGAAGAATGTATATGATTGTTTTTATTTTTCTATGGTTTTGTATTTTAATGTTTGTATATTTTATTAACGTATGTAGAAGTCATTGATGCCGTAAATAAATAAATAAATCTCACAAATTTCAGCAATGAGGTTCACCAACCATTCTGATGAGACGAGTCTGGTATATGGGTATACACACATGTGTTGTGCTTCCTTTTATAAGATAAACCACATCCGCCCACCTGTCGCTGGTTACCCCACATTGTAGGATATGCCGTGATGGTATGTGAGTGTGTGTTATTTCATTTTAAAATGTATTTTTTTATATGTACAGGGACATCAGTTAACTGTATAATTTAAATACATACTGATGTATAATTAGGTACCTACCTTCTCAAAAGATATGGCACCAACAAACCCGTACGTTATTCAAGGCAGTACTACCTCCTATTGAACACGGAAAAGGAAATACGAGGCTGAAACAGGAAAGTAGAAGTGTTGGACGTCCTCAATCCCTGTGGTCAGATTCTATCAAAGGAGTGATTGGATGCGGTGTGGTCAGGAAAACCAGGAATTAAGAAGACGGGGATGAAGATCTATGTATATTCAAGTATGGACACAGACAGGCTGATTATATAATATACATATGTAGGTAGGTAGGTAGGTATATCAACATATTCGTGAGATATCACTAAATCTATATTGATGACCCGACTTGATTACGTCCTAATCGACTGTATACTTAGTACACATAGACTATAAACTTAGTACACACAGATTTTTTTTAATTTCGCTTTAATGTTTATAACAGGTAATAATATAAGTCCATTTAATATTGTGAGGCGAGGTAATAATACAGGTTTAACGGACATTATTTTCAGTTTAACACTTCGCATTGTTTACTTTAATTATATCTTTACAAATCAATTGATTTTTTTTTTATTTTCTGAAAAGGCTTTGAAACGTTTTTGATATTAGAATCAACGATTCCGTACATGAGAAATAACACCCTATATGAAATGGCGAAAATGTTTTTTTACACACGTCTTCCATTTTTGAATAAGTTGCAATTCGCATCATATGTTACGAGAGCAATTCGCATCATATGTTAAGTTTAATCACGTTTTCACACTATAAAGAGATAAAGTAATCCATATACTAAATGAATATTTATGTTTTAAGTCAGAGGGCGACTGCTGCCAACGTACATTTTTTTTCAATTTGATATTACATCATTAGGTACTACAGAATGAATCATTTAAAAAAAAATATCTTTGTTAGTTTGAATATTAATAAAGAAAAATATACCTTAACTTTTTAATTATGTTCTGTATATATTCTATTAGTAGAAAAATAATAAGCATACCCCGATTTTTGACATTTATCTTGAATTTCTAAAAAAAACTATAAGGTATAGAGCAATATCATCATCATCATTGGCGCTACAACCTTGTGTGGGCCCTGGCCTCCTCCAGAATCCTTCTCCAGCCGTCCCTGTCCTCCACCGCTCTCCTCCAGTTTGCTATTCCGATCGCTCTTATGTCGTCTTCTGTATCGTCCAGCCATCTTAGCTTGGTCCTGCCTCTACTTCTTCTGCCCTCTGGATAGGTATTAAGAACCTTTTTGGGAACACGATCATCATTCATCCGGCTGACATGTGCCAACCACTGCAGTTTACGTACTTTTATGACTTGTACAATGTTGGGCTCATCGCATATTTTTTTTTTTAAATTAAAGAAGAACAAAATATCTGGAAAAATATGTTGTGACGTCGCATCAATGCATCAGGTTAAGTAAATAAACCAAAATACTTTTATTTCGCAATGGCGCTGAATGGAAAATAAATGTTTTTTAGATTTTTTTACTAAACCTGAAGCATTAATGCATAAAGCATTTTTACTAAACCTGATTGATTTTACTGCATCCAGAAACATGGTAATTTCCTCGACACAGTTTCCTAGAAAGGACATATTTAAACGAACTATTGATTTTACTGCATCCAGAAACATGGTAATTTCCTCGACACGGTTTCCTAGAAAGGACATATTTAAACGAACTTGGACGTCCCCGAATGGAAGACACCACAACCAAATAGATCACATAACCATAGAGAGGAGAGGAGCGTCAAGCATCATGAATGTAAGAAGCTATAGAGGAGCAAACTGTGACTCCGACCATTATATGGTGGTGGCCACCTACAGAAGCCGCATATCTTCCAATAGACCTAAAAAGCACCAAACACTCCCAAAGATTAATACTGAGGCACTCAAAACTCCTGAAGGACTCGAGTTATATCACGGAACACTGAGACAAAGCCTACCAAGTAATCTAAGTGACACAGACTCCCGAGAAGCATTGGAGGCTGACTGGGACATGCTAAGGAGCGCTATGCTGAGTTCAGCCGAGGATAGTGTGGGCAACAGACCTAAAGAAAACAGAAATCCTTGGTTCGATGCAGAGTGTCGAGCTAGTATAGAAAATAAAAATAGGCTTAGAAGAGTGTATATAGAACGAGAAACCAGAGCAAAAAAACAAGCATACGAGGAAGCAAGGAGAGAATCGAAAAAACTTCTGAGAAAGAAAAAGAGGGCATACATGAATAATATATTGCTGAAAGTAGAAAAGGACTTCACAGAAAATAATGTACGGGAAGCATATAGAGGAGTCAACATTTTTAAGAAAGGATTTAAGCCGAATACTACTCTATGCCGAGATACAAATGGTGACATCATAGCGGATGCTAACAAGATAAAGGACAGATGGAAGGATTATTTTCAGCAGCTACTCAACCCACACGCAAACACAGGAAACCAGCCAACAGCAATCATACCACCAGAGGAAGATCAGGAGGTGAATCCACCAACCCTGACAGAAACAAAGCTAGCAATAAAGAAGCTCAAAAATAATAAGACACCCGGGGTGGATAATATCGCATCTGAACTGATAAAGTATGGCAGTGAACACCTACATAGGTTACTTCATCAGCTAATAACTAAAATTTGGCGTATAGAAGAAATCCCTGAAGAATGGCAGCTGAGCATCATATGTCCAATACACAAAAAAGGAGACAAACTCAAATGTGAAAATTATAGAGGCATCTCACTATTAAGCAATGCATATAAAGTACTAACAATCATATTAAAAGAAAAGATAGAACACTATTCAGAAACTATCATAGGGGAATACCAAGCTGGGTTCAGAAGAAACAGAGCAACTACTGATCAACTGTTCACAGTGAGACAGATACTGTCAAAATGCTGGGAGTTCGACGTTGACGTATACCAGCTATTTATAGACTTTAAACAAGCGTATGACAGTATAAGTCGGGAAAAGCTCTACGAAATATTACTTGCTTTTAAAATTCCAACGAAGCTTGTAAGATTAGTGAAAACAACAATGAGTAGTACGAAATGCAAAGTCAAGATAGAGGGTGAGATGACTGAGGGGTTCTTAGTATCTCAAGGTCTTAAGCAGGGCGATGGCCTGGCACCCACACTCTTCAATCTAGCCCTAGAGTATGTCATTAGGAAAACATCCGTAGACACCAGCTCCACTATACACTATAAGAGTAGCCAAATAGTGGGTTATGCGGATGACCTTAATATTATGGGCAGATCCCTCGCAGCTATTCGAGAAGTCTTTGAGCCACTTGAAACGGCAGCAGCAGAAGTAGGTCTGCAGATCAATAAAAATAAAACAAAAGCAATGAAACAGACCAGAAGCGCAAACCGTTGGCAAGGAAACACAATACATTTGAAAGACAATTATGACTTTGAAACTGTTGAAGACTTTAAATACCTGGGTTCCACAATCAACAAAGATAATGAGGACACAACAGAAATAAAAAACAGAATAACAACAGGTAACGGAGCATTCTTCTCTCTTCTACCGGTGTTCAAATCAAGAAGTGTCCATAGAAAAACGAAAATCACGCTGTATAAAACCATTATTAGAACAGTTGTAACATATGGATGTGAAGCATGGACACTTACAGCCAAATCTGCTGAAATACTGGACACGTTTGAGAGACGAGTGCTTCGTAGAATCCTAGGACCTGTGCCTGATGGTGACGCCTGGAGGATTAGATACAATAATGAGCTGTATGCTATCTACAAAACTTCCAGGCTCTCTGTGCATGTCAGATTGAGCAGATTGAGATGGGCCGGACATGTACAGAGAATGCCACCACAGCGAATACCAAAGAAAGTTCTGTGTGGACATCCAGGTGGAAGACGAAAGGTTGGAAGACCGCGGCTGCGATGGGAGGACGAAGTTGGAAGGGATGCTTCCCAACTACTGCAAGTGCCGGGCAGTTGGAAAGTTGCTGCAGAAGATAGGAGAAGCTGGAGGCGAAGACTGACGGAGGCCAAGGCTCGATATGGGCTGTAGCGCCATTGAAGAAGAAGAAGAAGAAGCATTAATGCAACGTCACGACAATTTTTCAAGATATTTTTGTCTTCTTTAATTAAAAAAAAATTGCTCTACGCCTTATAGTTCATTAAGAATAAACGTTGAAAATCGGGGTATGCCATTATTTTTCTACAAGAATTTATACAGAACATTATCAAAAAGTTAATATATATTTTTCCTTATTGATACCCAAACTATCTAAATTATTTTTTTCAAAACGATTTGATTAAAAATAATGATGGTATATCAAATTGAAAAATAGGTACGTTGGCAGCAGTCGCCCCTAGTCGACCCAGAGTTCGAACCCGAATAACTTATATTTTCTAATCGCTCTGCCACTAACCCATCTAAACATAATATCCTTTGGTACACACTTCGAGACAATTGGAATGAGAACTTTAAGATCAAGCATCTGCAATACTCAACATTGGCCACAAAGATGAAAAAAAAATATATCAGGCTTAAAATCTGCGACTTATTGATTCTCGAATCTAATCCCAAAATCGATTAAATATATGCTAAAAACCTGCTAAATCTAGGCACCTACATAGATTCAAAGCGTAGATTGAGAATCACGTGATAAGGTCGCTGATATTTTTCCCGAAAGAGGTTTAACATAAATATGTAATTAATTGAATCAAAATAAAGATTAAGAAGCAGTATTACATCCATCCATACGACCAAATCAACAATGCAGACAAATCATTTACATGGCTTACGACTTGTCATTTTAGTTACAGCTTCTGTTAGAAAACATATTCATGAAACTTTTACATAATTTATTTGAGAAACTATGTAGGTAGATGTGTACATACTCAGTCACGAAGGAATAATTAAATGTGCTTCAGGCGAACTTCCGCTCGGGAATAATACTCTACTGAAGCTGAGTATGTTCATTTACAATAATAATAATTTATATTCACTTTATTCTCGTTTTTCCTTCACGGATGAAACTTAACCTTTTCATTCTTCCATACGAAGGAATATGTAGCTAGGAAATTATATTTACCTTTAACATTTTCAACTTGTACCTAACTCCGTTTATATATTAATATTTTTTTTATTTTGTTCAACAGACAATTACATACCCTGTAAGGGTTTGTATTAAATTGAAAGCATAAAATACCTATATTAAATATTCGTTCATCCTATCCCAGTACACAATATTTCCTTCACCACATCTTTCTCCGTACGAGCAGCTCTTCTTTGGAATCACATCCTATCGCAACTTAGAGTTTCATTAACACTTCCCGCTTTCAAAAGAAATCTTAGGAATCATTTCCTTACACAAAACACTCCAATGTGTCTCCTTATCCCTCCTCTCCTCTTCTCTTTTCTTTATTTTTTTTGTTTTTGTTTTTGTTTTATATGTTTCTTTAAATAAATTATTATTCACATAAATTGGTAGTGCCATAAACACAATTTACCTCACAAAATGGATATGGTTGGTTGGAAGATTTTGCCATATGACAATAAGTCCGCCATTGTGCACTAAATGTTTAAATTAAAATAACAACAAAATATCTTTTATATTTTTTTCAACATCTCAATAGAGACGAAGTTGGAATATTGTACAAGAACCAGGAACTCAAGGAACCTACAGAGACTACGACCTGTCATCGGCTGGTTTACGTGATCACTTTATGCGCTTGCGCAACGTTCCCTAATTATGCCAATTATGTTGAAAAAAATTTCAAAAATATTATTGAACCCGGACAGGGAAAAATGAAAATTTAAAAAAAAATATTCGATTGAATAAAAAATTCTTATATAGATTAAGCGTACAAACATCAATTGAACAGGAAGGGAGAGGGAGTAGGGGAATAGGAATAACCTCGAAGGTTATACGTACAATTTACTTGTCTACCTCACCCAGAAGCTACATTTACAAATGTCATCATGAAAAAAGTCCAGGGTTTGCGAATTATTTTATTCGTTGTAATTAACTGTTGAACGATTTATGAATGTATTTTTTAATGAAATTGGTTCGCGAGCATTTCACAAAACAAAAAAAAAAACAAATTGTGATATATTGATGTTGCGCCTTGTATCAGGCTATATGTATAGCGAGTTTACGAGTATGTACGAATAAAGTTTTCGGCAATTCGGGGTTTTATATAAGGGAAGGTCGGTGGTTTGTTCGGGGCTTTTATCAACGATAGTGCTCTCACATTGTGGTTCTTGTATAAAACTAATTATTGTACTTCACTCTGTATATATCTAATTACTGTTAATTATTAATAAATTGTGTTTAAGTTAAACGCGTATTAAAAACTACCAGATATTAAACAAATAGTGAGACGCTGGCGCTATTTATTTAAGATTTGGTACATACAATATAGGTACATAAACATAATATCAATCACAATAAATCAACCCACAAGGCACAGCCTGTCTGTGGTTATACCAATTAAAAAATAGTCAAAATTATTGCTATGGGGGCATTAAAGTTATGTGTACGCGAGAATTGTATGCAGAGGTCTACTTTTTTCACGGCTTTTCCAACTTTGAAGTCAAAAAACACCAACTTAGAGGCTTCGCAGCATATATGTTCCATACACGGATTTACTCAGAATTCGGAGTAGAACATTTCGTGTGTCTGTGTGTGTGTGTGTCTGTGAGGGTGTGTGTGTGTGTGTCCATTATAACTTTTGATCCGCTCAATTTACAGAGCCCAAAATTTCAGAATATATAAACAGTTATAGGCCTACAAAACTTTTATACTCAGAATTTTGAATTTTTGTTTCAGTCAGGGGTTATCAACTTTTGAATTTTTACTTTATTTTTCCATATATCTCAGAAATTATAAAAGCTAGAACGCTGAAAATTGGTACAAATATAGACAAATACAAAATCTCAAAATTTTTTTTCAAAAAAATTTCAGAGTTTCTCAAACATTTTTTATTAAGAAAAATATTTTTTTTATGATAAATTTATGAGTTTAACTGCCTATATTTCCAATTTTTTCAAAAATATCGAAAAAAGTCGAAATACCCCAACTAGATAATCTAATTTTCTATAAAAAATATAAGCATTGTATTTTTTTTTTTAAATGAATATGTCCATGTTAAACAAGTACATATACATCTCCTACGTTCCCTAAAATAAGCAAATAAATGCTTGTGCTATAGGTGAACGAAATCGGTCGAGGCAGGATTCGAACTCGCGACCACTGGATTACTATCCCAGCGCGCTAACCGCTCTGCCACCGACCCATCTAAGTTTTAGCACATCTCAAACTTTTTTTAACAATTTTTATAAAAATTGAATTTAGTGACGACATTGCTTCATACAATTTGTATGGCAGTCGCCTATACACAATATGTAAGAAGACTTAATAGTTTGATAGGTGCCTAATCTCCAAGCATACATACAGAACCATCATGCTGTTTTCATATTCCGGGTAGGAAAACAGGACTGACTTCCATACTGTCCTATCTTGACATACATACCAACATGTGTTAAAATTTTCCAATAATTTGGATTTATGGGTTTATAGTTTGATTCTTATTCTTCAACTATACATACTATCGCTATCGACAGTTGGATCTTATGTGTTACATGCAACTAGTCATATTTTAATTTATTATTAAATGTATATATAAACAAGTGTATAGGGGAGGATTTACTGCCTCTATGAAATCTCTTACAACTAAACTAAAGTTAAATAATACTTCATTTATACAATCACGGCATATCTCACAATGTGGAGTAACCAGCTATAGATGTGCGAGTGTGCAGTACCTTATAAAATAAATCACGACAGGTGCGTGTATATCCACACGCCAGTCTCATCTCACATAAAAAGACACTACATCCATGTGTGGTGAATTTCTGAAATACGCGAGATGTTATTTAGACTTGATTGTTCGGTAAATGTGGCAACACTTCCAACCTTTTCCGATCCCTGAAATATTGTTACCTACATAGGAACAAAAACAATCGTCAATACTCTCTCGTCGTGTGTGAACGCATTGCACTGTGACAGAAAGTTATATAGTCGACTCAAGAGAAAATATACATATTTTCTACCTTTTCGCATCAATCATCGAAACTACGCGCCGTGCGCTATTTTGAATTCCTGAACCGTGTTCAGAGGAAGTTTTAAAGTGTAATTCAGTGTTGTGTCATAGAGGTTGGTGTAGTGCCCTCCGTGAAGACACTACACAAGACGAAGGAAGAAGGCTGCCAAGGTAGGTGCAATATTTTCCCTTCTCTCTATACGCAACATCTTTTGGTCCTTTCGATCCGAATTGTCCATCCTATGGTCCATTCCGAGCCTATTATCCTAAATTCCAGCCACATCGGACGTCATCAAATCGTATTTGTATGACAAAACACACGTAAATTGTGTTATTTCGTTATATTTGTAATATTTCAACATAGTATTATACATAATATTATTCTGAAATATCAATTTATTATTTGAAGACAATAGCAAACAATAACCTCGTTTTGGTCGGTGTACTACATAATTATGTAGGTAAAATTATATTTATTATTTTTTTGTGGCTATTCTTATAATTATTTTATTTGTGAAACGGCAATAATTGCTTAGTTCAGAGCAGTGTGAATTATTTTCTATGGTCAAATATCTGTAACTAACTTCACGTTGTTTACTACTGAACTGACAGCCGTACAGTATAATATTATCTAGATACCTATATCTCGATCTTATGTTGACAAATAACAATAATAAGTGTATATTATATTATTATATTGTATGTATAGTGTAAAGTATTATATACTCCTTGTGTAGAGTTATATTATCTGTGTTTAAAATGACGAACAAAACAGTTAAGTGTTCACTTGCAGCTTTAAATTTAAAGTGTTTATTCGATTTCGCTATACAGGCGAAATTAAACCCCTCGGAATCGAACATAATAAAATTTAAAGTGCGTTATTCTGACTTAGAGAATATCAAATCCGAGTTTTATGAGAATCATATTCTCATAGAAGCCGCGGCAGAGTCTGATTTCGATTCTGAGACACATAGTGATAGGTATAATCAGTTTATCGAAAACTATTATGAAATCAAACAAATATATTTTGAATTATGTAGTGATAAGCAAGTATCAAAAAATAATGAAAGCAGTAGAATTCAAAATATCAGTCTGCCACATATACCGTTGCCTACCTATAATGGTTCATATGTAGATTTCAACAATTTTATCTCGATATTCAATACATTGATTCACTCGAATAATCAGTTAAATGGCATTCAAAAAATGCATTATCTGTCCTCTTGCTTGAAGGATGATGCCTCACGTGTGATAAAACACTTATCCTTAAGCGAAGAAAACTATGATCTGGCATATAAACTTATTAATGAACGTTTTAATAATGTGAGGTTAATTGCAGATAATCATTTATCGAATTTGCTCGCCGTTAAGCCTGTGGAAAATGTATCACAGTTGCGTAATTTTCTAAATATTGTCAAGGAAAATTCGCAGGCGTTAATTTCTTTGAATATCAATGTTAATGAGTGGGACTTTATTTTGGTTCATATATTAATAAGAAAATTGTATTCTGATTTACGCTGCCGATTTGAATTAACATTGCCCAAAAATAAGATGCCAAAATTTCCCAAACTGTTACAATTTTTGGAAGATCAATGTCATGTCTTAGATGTTACTTCTGTGCAATTTTCAAAGGGAAAAACACTCAAGAGTACATTCCATTCTGTGCTACCTTCTAATAACATTAAATGTCATTTCTGCAAGAATCAAGCGCATGCAATTTTCGCATGCGAACAATTTAAAAGGCAGGACGTTAAAACACGTCGTGATTTTGTAAAGGAAAATCGACTGTGTTTCTCTTGTATGAAAAATCACGATATTAAAAATTGCAAGAGTTCCGGAAAATGTAAATTGTGTCAGTCACATAAACATAATACTTTGCTACATTTCGAAAACAAACAAATTGTTCAAACAGTTTCAGATCAAAACAAGTTAATTACATCTGCCGAAATTCATTCAGGCACAATTTCTCAAACGAAGCAAGTCATACTTGCTACAGCTCGCATACCTATTAAAGATTCATTTGGGAACTTTCATCTTGTACGGTGTCTGCTAGATAGTGGGTCAATGTCCTCCTTCATAACGGAGAGTTGCATTCAGCGTCTATCATTAAAGCGCAATAAAATTCAGGTTCCAGTGACGTCACTGGGAGGAAATATTACTCAGGTTCGCGGTTCAGTTTTTCTTACTATGAAACAACGCAGTGGTGAATTAATTTCTACTACGGCCCTAGTACTAAATCGCCTAACCAATAATATACCATCAGCCCGTGTCCCTCAAAGGGTTTTTAATGCATATAAAAATTTATCCCTTGCTGATGAATATTTTTATGAACCTGCTCAAATAGACGTTCTATTGGGAGCAGATTTGTATGCAAGTCTTTTGGATGGCTCGTCAGTTCATTTCTCAGAAGGCATACCCACGGCATTAGGAACCATCTTTGGCTATGTTATTAGTGGTCCATATGATGATTCATCTCATCGCACGTTGAGCAATAATCTTGCGATACATTCCTTCCACTCAGAAACTTCGTTAGATAAATTAATTGAAAATTTTTGGCACTCAGAAAATCTTCCTGAGGTAATGCCTTGCAACCCAGAAGATGATCAATGTGAGGAGTTTTTCATGAAAACTCTTCAAAGAATACCTAACGGTAGGTTCATGGCTAGACTGCCATTTAAGAAAATTCACCCTCAACTGGGAAATTCTTACAACGCCGCGCTGCGTAGGTTTTTAAATTTGGAAAAACGATTTTCTCAAAATGAAAACCTAAAATTCGAATATACAAATTTTATGAATGAGTATTTATCATTGGGTCATATGACTCTTTATAAGGGTGTGACTCAACCTGGTAAGCATTATTATATACCTCATCATGCCGTTTTTTAAACAACAAATCAGTCAAAAAAAATTAGGGTAGTATTTGATGCGAGTGCACAGACATCTACTTCAGTTTCTCTCAACGACTGTCTGTATGCTGGCCCCAAATTACACCGCGATATTGCAGACATCATACTTAACTTTCGTATTCATCCAATAGCTTTAATTTGCGATATTAAAATGATGTTCCGTCAGATTCTGATTGATCCCAAGGATCAGCCATATCAGTTGATTCTTTGGAGAGACTCTCCTTCAGATCCTATTAGACATTACGCCTTGTGCACAGTCACATATGGCGTGACGTCATCGCCTTATGCCTCCATGAGGGTGCTCCGTGAGCTCGCAAGGATTGGGGAGTCTCAGTTTCCTATGGCTTCGAAGGTCTTACAGTCTCAAATATTTGTTGATGACATCATCACCACTGCTGCAACACTTCAGGATGCAGTACTACTTAAGCAGGAACTTATTTCACTGCTAAAAATGGGAGGTTTCGAGCTACGTAAATGGTCATCGAATTGCAACCAGTTGCTTGAGGATGTACCAGCTGATCATTGTGAAGTGCCAAGATCTTTCGACGTTGCAGACTCGTCTCCTTGCATTAAGGTCTTAGGGATCCAGTGGGATCCATTAGCTGATGTGTTTAGGTATCGAGTGAATGTGCCCGGAGATGAATGCACCAAGAGAGCGATTTTATCTACTATTGCAAGAATATTCGATCCATTGGGTTGGATCTCTCCTATAACGTTCAAGGCAAAATTAATCATTCAGAAATTATGGTTGTTGCACACTTCTTGGGATGACATTCCGCCTCAAGAAATTGTCAAAGACTGGAAGAATTTTGTAGCTGATTTAAGTGTTATTGAGAGATTTAATATTCCAAGACAAGCATTTCACGAGGGTTTAACTGAAGTATCCATACATGGATTTTGCGATGGTTCACTCTGTGGATATGCTGCAGTCGTGTATCTTAGAACCGTGAACAATGAGGGTCAGGTGAATGTCAGCCTCTTGGCGGCTAAGTCAAAGGTAGCCCCTGTGCGCACGAAGATGACTATCCCTAGACTAGAATTAAATGCTGCATTGTTGTTAACACGTTTAATAAATTTTTGCGTTTCGTCATTCCTTGGTAGAATCAAAATTGAAAATGTAATTTGTTGGTCAGACTCCACTATTTGCCTGTCGTGGCTCCAAACCCCGCCTCACTTACTACAAATCTACGAAGGAAACCGTGTTTCCCAGATTTTAAGTTCTACGGCCCATATCACATGGAGATATGTACCATCAAAATTAAACTGCGCTGACATTTCATCTAGGGGTGCATATCCCTCTGTATTATTGGATCATGAATTGTGGTGGCATCCACCATGGCTAAAGGACTCTTTCGAAACTTGGCCGTGCCAAAAGAGAGAGTCTTTAGACTCACACAAACTCCCTGGTCTCCGTGAGACCAAGGTGATTGCTCTATGTGCAGACATGGAGGAGTCTTTTGTTATTAAATTTAGTTCCTTGCAACGACTGCAACGAACTACAGCTTACTGCATAAGATTTATCAATAATTGTCGACACAAATTTAAAAAATGTACCGGTCCTCTTTCTGTAGAGGAGTTAAAATTATCACTCTTCAAACTTATTAAATGGGCACAATTAATTGCGTTTTCTGAACAGATAGACAAGTTGAGGAATGGCCGTCCCTGCTCCGTGAAACACTTGCAAAAATTATTTCCCTTCCTGGATAGCGAAGGTATGATACGAGTTGGAGGGAGACTGAGACATTCTACTCTTCCATATAATTCTAAATTTCCCATTCTTCTCCCTAAATCTTCTCACTTAACTAATCTGATTGTAGACAACTATCATAAGGTACATTGCCATATCGGTCCCAATGCGCTGAATGCTATTTTACAACAGCAGTTTTGGATTGTTTCTGCTCGACGTGTAATACGTAGTCGTATTCATAAGTGCGTCACGTGTTTTAAGGTAAACCCCAAGTCGGTGTGCCCTCAGATGGCAGACCTCCCATCGGACCGTGTTCGAGTCGGTCGGGTCTTCGAACGAGTCGCCACAGATTATGGTGGTCCCTTTACTATGCGAGCAAATAAAATAAGAAACTCTAAAACCTTTAAGGCCTACTTATGCATATTTGTCTGTCTGGCCACGAAGGCAGTCCATCTAGAAGTTGTGTCGGACCTCTCAACTGAGGGATTTCTTGCAGCCTTCTCGAGGTTCTCATCCCGTAGAGGACTTCCGACGTTTATTCGATCAGATTGCGGCACAAATTATGTAGGGAGTAGCAGACATCTCAATGAAGTTGATAAGTACCTCTCAAGTTCAGCAGTGCAGGAGGTATTGTCAAACAAAGCCAGCCAGCGTGGTATCACTTGGCATTTTAATGCTCCAAGTTACCCAAACAGCGGAGGATTGTTTGAAGCCGGAATTAAGGTGGCTAAAACCTTACTGAAGAGAGTAATTGGAGAGCAGATATTAACTTTAGAAGAGTTCATGACGGTTTGTGCGGAAGTAGAGGCAGTCATGAATTCAAGACCTTTAACGTCTCTGTCGGAGGACGCCTCAGAGTGGAATGTTCTAACTCCAGGCCATTTTTTAATAGGTCAACCTCTTGTAGCCGTTCCTGAAAAACGTATGGATGACGTGCACGTTTCTAGACTTACACGTTACCAATTAATTAAGTCGATTTCCCAATCATTCTGGAACAGGTGGCAGCGAGAGTACCTGCATACTCTCCAGCAGAGATCTAAATGGCTTAAGGCCACGATTCCTCCAAATATCGGAGATCTTGTTGTCATACGAGAGGACAACATGCCACCCTTGCAGTGGCGATTGGGTAGAATATCGAAGCTTGTCTCCTCTCAGGACGGAGTCACTCGTGTGGTTGAATTGAAGACACCTAGTGGTATCTTGATGAGACCAGTTTCGAAGCTATGCCCACTTCCTTGTCAAAATGACAATGATTTGTAAAGTTTAAGTTTTCCTTTATTTTGTATTAGTTAGGTATACTTTTTTTACCTTTTTTGTTTATCTTATTTTTTTTTGCTTGTATGAAGGTCGTACCTTCACATGACCATTAAGTTTGGGGATTTGTTTGCTATATGTCTCAAAATTTATGTATTTTTTTTATATTTCGTTATGTGTTTGTCATATAGTTTTAGAAGAGCCGTGGTATACATACCAGGCCTCTTCGGAGGGGAGGATGTTCGGTAAATGTGGCAACACTTCCAACCTTTTCCGATCCCTGAAATATTGTTACCTACATAGGAACAAAAACAATCGTCAATACTCTCTCGTCGTGTGTGAACGCATTGCACTGTGACAGAAAGTTATATAGTCGACTCAAGAGAAAATATACATATTTTCTACCTTTTCGCATCAATCATCGAAACTACGCGCCGTGCGCTATTTTGAATTCCTGAACCGTGTTCAGAGGAAGTTTTACACCTTTTGGTGTTGCGTATAGAGAGAAGGGAAAATATTGCACCTACCTTGGCAGCCTTCTTCCTTCGTCTTGTGTAGTGTCTTCACGGAGGGCACTACACCAACCTCTATGACACAACACTGATTTACACTTTAAAACTTCCTCTGAACACGGTTCAGGAATTCAAAATAGCGCACGGCGCGTGGTTTCGATGATTGATGCGAAAAGGTAGAAAATATGTATATTTTCTCTTGAGTCGACTATATAACTTTCTGTCACAGTGCAATGCGTTCACACACGACGAGAGAGTATTGACGATTGTTTTTGTTCCTATGTAGGTAACAATATTTCAGGGATCGGAAAAGGTTGGAAGTGTTGCCACATTTACCGAACATCCTCCCCTCCGAAGAGGCCTGGTATGTATACCACGGCTCTTCTAAAACTATATGACAAACACATAACGAAATATAAAAAAAATACATAAATTTGGAGACATATAGCAAACAAATCCCCAAACTTAATGGTCATGTGAAGGTACGACCTTCATACAAGCAAAAAAAATAAGATAAGCAAAAAATAAGATAAACAAAAAAGGTAAAAAAAAGTATACCTAACTAATACAAAATAAAGGAAAACTTTAACTTTACAAATCATTGTCATTTTGACAAGGAAGTGGGCATAGCTTCGAAACTGGTCTCATCAAGATGCCACTAGGTGTCTTTAATTCAACCACACGAGTGACTCCGTCCTGAGAGGAGACAAGCTTCGATATTCTACCCAATCGCCACTGCAAGGGTGGCATGTTGTCCTCTCGTATGACAACAAGATCTCCGACATTTGGAGGAATCGTGGCCTTAAGCCATTTAGATCTCTGCTGGAGAGTATGCAGGTACTCTCGCTGCCACCTTTTCCAGAATGATTGGGAAATCGACTTCATTAATTGGTAACGTGTAAGTCTAGAAACGTGCACGTCATCCATACGTTTTTCAGGAACGGCTACAAGAGGTTGACCTATTAAAAAATGGCCTGGAGTTAGTACATTCCACTCTGAGGCGTCCTCCGACAGAGACGTTAAAGGTCTTGAATTCATGACTGCCTCTACTTCCGCACAAACCGTCATGAACTCTTCTAAAGTTAATATCTGCTCTCCAATTACTCTCTTCAGTAAGGTTTTAGCCACCTTGATTCCGGCTTCAAACAATCCTCCGCTGTTTGGGTAACTTGGAGCATTAAAATGCCAAGTGATACCACGCTGGCTGGCTTTGTTTGACAATACCTCCTGCACTGCTGAACTTGAGAGGTACTTATCAACTTCATTGAGATGTCTGCTACTCCCTACATAATTTGTGCCGCAATCTGATCGAATAAACGTCGGAAGTCCTCTACGGGATGAGAACCTCGAGAAGGCTGCAAGAAATCCCTCAGTTGAGAGGTCCGACACAACTTCTAGATGGACTGCCTTCGTGGCCAGACAGACAAATATGCATAAGTAGGCCTTAAAGGTTTTAGAGTTTCTTATTTTATTTGCTCGCATAGTAAAGGGACCACCATAATCTGTGGCGACTCGTTCGAAGACCCGACCGACTCGAACACGGTCCGATGGGAGGTCTGCCATCTGAGGGCACACCGACTTGGGGTTTACCTTAAAACACGTGACGCACTTATGAATACGACTACGTATTACACGTCGAGCAGAAACAATCCAAAACTGCTGTTGTAAAATAGCATTCAGCGCATTGGGACCGATATGGCAATGTACCTTATGATAGTTGTCTACAATCAGATTAGTTAAGTGAGAAGATTTAGGGAGAAGAATGGGAAATTTAGAATTATATGGAAGAGTAGAATGTCTCAGTCTCCCTCCAACTCGTATCATACCTTCGCTATCCAGGAAGGGAAATAATTTTTGCAAGTGTTTCACGGAGCAGGGACGGCCATTCCTCAACTTGTCTATCTGTTCAGAAAACGCAATTAATTGTTCCCATTTAATAAGTTTGAAGAGTGATAATTTTAACTCCTCTACAGAAAGAGGACCGGTACATTTTTTAAATTTGTGACGACAATTATTGATAAATCTTATGCAGTAAGCTGTAGTTCGTTGCAGTCGTTGCAAGGAACTAAATTTAATAACAAAAGACTCCTCCATGTCTGCACATAGAGCAATCACCTTGGTCTCACGGAGACCAGGGAGTTTGTGTGAGTCTAAAGACTCTCTCTTTTGGCACGGCCAAGTTTCGAAAGAGTCCTTTAGCCATGGTGGATGCCACCACAATTCATGATCCAATAATACGGAGGGATATGCACCCCTAGATGAAATGTCAGCGCAGTTTAATTTTGATGGTACATATCTCCATGTGATATGGGCCGTAGAACTTAAAATCTGGGAAACACGGTTTCCTTCGTAGATTTGTAGTAAGTGAGGCGGGGTTTGGAGCCACGACAGGCAAATAGTGGAGTCTGACCAACAAATTACATTATCAATTTTGATTCTACCAAGGAATGACGAAACGCAAAAATTTATTAAACGTGTTAACAACAATGCAGCATTTAATTCTAGTCTAGGGATAGTCATCTTCGTGCGCACAGGGGCTACCTTTGACTTAGCCGCCAAGAGGCTGACATTCACCTGACCCTCATTGTTCACGGTTCTAAGATACACGACTGCAGCATATCCACAGAGTGAACCATCGCAAAATCCATGTATGGATACTTCAGTTAAACCCTCGTGAAATGCTTGTCTTGGAATATTAAATCTCTCAATAACACTTAAATCAGCTACAAAATTCTTCCATTCTTTGACAATTTCTTGAGGCGGAATGTCATCCCAAGAAGTGTGCAACAACCATAATTTCTGAATGATTAATTTTGCCTTGAACGTTATAGGAGAGATCCAACCCAATGGATCGAATATTCTTGCAATAGTAGATAAAATCGCTCTCTTGGTGCATTCATCTCCGGGCACATTCACTCGATACCTAAACACATCAGCTAATGGATCCCACTGGATCCCTAAGACCTTAATGCAAGGAGACGAGTCTGCAACGTCGAAAGATCTTGGCACTTCACAATGATCAGCTGGTACATCTTCAAGCAACTGGTTGCAATTCGATGACCATTTACGTAGCTCGAAACCTCCCATTTTTAGCAGTGAAATAAGTTCCTGCTTAAGTAGTACTGCATCCTGAAGTGTTGCAGCAGTGGTGATGATGTCATCAACAAATATTTGAGACTGTAAGACTTCCGAAGCCATAGGAAACTGAGACTCCCCAATCCTTGCGAGCTCACGGAGCACCCTCATGGAGGCATAAGGCGATGACGTCACGCCATATGAGACTGTGCACAAGGCGTAATGTCTAATAGGATCTGAAGGAGAGTCTCTCCAAAGAATCAACTGATATGGCTGATCCTTGGGATCAATCAGAATCTGACGGAACATCATTTTAATATCGCAAATTAAAGCTATTGGATGAATACGAAAGTTAAGTATGATGTCTGCAATATCGCGGTGTAATTTGGGGCCAGCATACAGACAGTCGTTGAGAGAAACTGAAGTAGATGTCTGTGCACTCGCATCAAATACTACCCTAATTTTTTTTGACTGATTTGTTGTTTTAAAAACGGCATGATGAGGTATATAATAATGCTTACCAGGTTGAGTCACACCCTTATAAAGAGTCATATGACCCAATGATAAATACTCATTCATAAAATTTGTATATTCGAATTTTAGGTTTTCATTTTGAGAAAATCGTTTTTCCAAATTTAAAAACCTACGCAGCGCGGCGTTGTAAGAATTTCCCAGTTGAGGGTGAATTTTCTTAAATGGCAGTCTAGCCATGAACCTACCGTTAGGTATTCTTTGAAGAGTTTTCATGAAAAACTCCTCACATTGATCATCTTCTGGGTTGCAAGGCATTACCTCAGGAAGATTTTCTGAGTGCCAAAAATTTTCAATTAATTTATCTAACGAAGTTTCTGAGTGGAAGGAATGTATCGCAAGATTATTGCTTAACGTGCGATGAGATGAATCATCATATGGACCACTAATAACATAGCCAAAGATGGTTCCTAATGCCGTGGGTATGCCTTCTGAGAAATGAACTGACGAGCCATCCAAAAGACTTGCATACAAATCTGCTCCCAATAGAACGTCTATTTGAGCAGGTTCATAAAAATATTCATCAGCAAGGGATAAATTTTTATATGCATTAAAAACCCTTTGAGGGACACGGGCTGATGGTATATTATTGGTTAGGCGATTTAGTACTAGGGCCGTAGTAGAAATTAATTCACCACTGCGTTGTTTCATAGTAAGAAAAACTGAACCGCGAACCTGAGTAATATTTCCTCCCAGTGACGTCACTGGAACCTGAATTTTATTGCGCTTTAATGATAGACGCTGAATGCAACTCTCCGTTATGAAGGAGGACATTGACCCACTATCTAGCAGACACCGTACAAGATGAAAGTTCCCAAATGAATCTTTAATAGGTATGCGAGCTGTAGCAAGTATGACTTGCTTCGTTTGAGAAATTGTGCCTGAATGAATTTCGGCAGATGTAATTAACTTGTTTTGATCTGAAACTGTTTGAACAATTTGTTTGTTATCGAAATGTAGCAAAGTATTATGTTTATGTGACTGACACAATTTACATTTTCCGGAACTCTTGCAATTTTTAATATCGTGATTTTTCATACAAGAGAAACACAGTCGATTTTCCTTTACAAAATCACGACGTGTTTTAACGTCCTGCCTTTTAAATTGTTCGCATGCGAAAATTGCATGCGCTTGATTCTTGCAGAAATGACATAGAGAGAAGGGAAAATTTATTTGATTAGATCTGATTTGATGTATTGAATTAATTGTATTTAATGACAAATATAATTTATACGCATATAGATGGTGGCAGAGTGGTTAGCCCACTGGGTTTGTATTCCAATGGTCGCGAGTTCGAATCCTGCCACGCATAATAGCACAAGCAAGTTTTGTGTAATGTGAAAAGTTTTTTAAATGTTATAATTACATATATAAATATTGTATTTATTTATTATTTATATAAAAAAATATATATGTGAAAAATTATATCCTACTTTTTTAATAGCAAACATTTTTTTTAGAATGGGCAAAATAATGTCGCACCTGCTCCTGTGTTATAAAAGACGCAACAGATTTATAAAATGTCTTTATTATATCTTAACACGCAACTATCTAACAAATATCTCCCTAAGGAATAATACAGACAAACATACATCATTAGATATACATATATGTATATGTATGTTCAAACATTTTAAGTATGACAATAAATAACGTTCATAATGACCGAATTGTGTCCAACTAGGTATGTATGTATACATACTTGTATGTTAGATATCTAATTTCTGAGCCAAAGGTCACGGGTTCGATTCCCGGTGGAGACACAGTTTTTTATCGTGTTTTTATTCTGGATCAATGAGACGATAAATATCTCAAATTTCTGGAATATGGCAAATTATTATTGGGTGGGTTTAAAAAATTATATTTTACAAAGTGGCATTTAGTTGCCCGAGAAGCAACACATAATTGGTTAATAAATTAACTTGAATTATTTTCTCAGTGAAATAAAAATTAATTCACCCAATATCCTCACAAAACTGATCCTTTCAACCTACACTGACAAAAAAATAAGAAATACATGATGATTAAAAAAATATTATCATTGATTAACATTATATTATAGACGTATAAAAATGTTTTCGATGTTATTTTATAATAAAAAGAGTGGGTTGTGGCCAACGCTAAACTCCTCACTAACAAGTCATTTTATAAAGTATTCAAATTTTGTATGGAAAATTTTCAGCACTTTCATGAAATGAGTTAGTTAAATTATTTTTTATTTAAATATTTTATTATGAAAACATGATATTTCTAAAATGCCATTTTATGAAAGTGATGTGCCTTTATGAAAGTGACGAATTCGAAAATAAAAATTTCAAATTTTAAGTTTCCTGAGCTTGGGGTCACTTTGAAATATTTGACATTTAAAAAAATTGAGAAGCACTATTCATATATCGTTAAAAATCTAATGGGATCTAATCGAGTATTAGATATACATATTTGCAAAATTTGAATAGAATCGAATGAGTACTTTAGTATATAATCGATAAAGTAAAATGAACACGCCGTACATAGCACACACACACAGATACATTGTGATGAAACTTTTAGAATACAATCTCAGCATGATACTAGTTGATAATCTGCAAAAAAAATACCCTTAAAAATTGCGAAATCATAACTCCCCACTATATCCCCTTGGGTTAGTGAGGAGTAAAAATCTAGATTAGCAATCTATTGAACACCCCTTTCCATAAATTTACATACAATACATGAAGCTTAGATTATATGTATATTCTATGACATGAGGGTTAAATCGATAGGAAGAGACTTGAATTATTCGTGTTATTTTATTGGAAAAGGGGTGTTATTTTTGTAAATCGGATGTATTTTTTAATTACATATACGCAAACACTGGATTTTTTTCCCTGTCGGGAGTCAAATGCTATTTTTACTGACAAACTTTTTAACATCTCAATAGAGACGAAGTTGGGATATTATAGAAGAACCAGAAACTCAAGGCGCCTACAGGGCTTACGACCTGTCATCGGCTACCTAGCGTGATCGCTTTTCGCGCTTGCACAACGTTCTCCAATTATGCCTTCTTATTAAGTTACCTTATCGATCTAATTTTTGAGGGTTCTATATTATATTTGAATAATGTGTAACAATTCACCTGAAAATAAGACATTATTACTATTGCTATCTATAAAGTAACGAAGAAAGCTTTTAGTAACGCCATATATTGAGAAATTAGTTTATTTGTAAACAATGAAAGCAACAGTTCTAATAAATGGGGTGACGGTGTCTCGTGTTATTTTTCAGTATAAGGGTGTTATTTTTAAGATAACGATGTTATTTTCTACAAAAAAAATATAAATCAAGAGAAATCTACACGTGACGTAGATTTTCAAGTTTTTTTTTTCACTATAAATGATAATATGCTTAAATAATTCAAAAAATACTATTTAAACGACATTATCTATTCAAAATTTATATGTAAAATAATAGAATTTTACTATCATCAAATTTTAAATAGATTCTACATTAAGAATCTTCATCGTAGCATAGATGTTTATTTTAAGGTTTGTTCTTCTGTCAGCCAAAATAGTATCAAAGGAGGATAGAAACCTATAGGAACCGACATTAGCGTAAGGCATCCATATGATATTAATATTGTTAATTAATTGTAATAGTCATGTTGTCTAATAGGATAGAAACCTATAGGAACCGACATTAGCGTAAGGCATCCATATGATATTAATATTGTTAATTAATTGTAATAGTCATGTTGTCTAATAGGATAGAAACCTATAGGAACCGACATTAGCGTAAGGCATCCATATGATATTAATATTGTTAATTAATTGTAATAGTCATGTTGTCTAATAGGATAGAAACCTATAGGAACCGACATTAGCGTAAGGCATCCATATGATATTAATATTGTTAATTAATTGTAATAGTCATGTTGTCTAATAGGATAGAAACCTATAGGAACCGACATTAGCGTAAGGCATCCATATGATATTAATATTGTTAATTAATTGTAATAGTCATGTTGTCTAATAGGATAGAAACCTATAGGAACCGACATTAGCGTAAGGCATCCATATGATATTAATATTGTTAATTAATTGTAATAGTCATGTTGTCTAATAGGATAGAAACCTATAGGAACCGACATTAGCGTAAGGCATCCATATGATATTAATATTGTTAATTAATTGTAATAGTCATGTTGTCTAATTTTAATACAACTATATGTAAAGTCTGATTTTTTTAAGAGTGCCAAAGCTCATAGGGTGACCATGGTGTAGAAGAAAAAAAATATTATGGGATTTTTTTTATCATTTCATGATATAAAACGGTTGTAACTTTCACATGCATATATCTTCAAAGCCTTCAAATCTTTTCATACCTATTCTTACTCCCGGTACCATGCGGCTTTAATGAGTCTATATTATTAGGTTTTTTCTGCAAATGTAAATGTTCCTGGGAAAGTAATATTATTTGATACTTTTTATTAGGAAAATAAAAGAATACATTATGAAGTAATTAATCCTTATAATAATAAACAGTTACATATTATTTTACAAAATGATAAATTATGTTATACAAAATATTTACATAATAGTTCATTGAGGCAAATACACATACATAAATAATATATCTATGTAACTAATACAAATAAATAATGGACACTTATTCTATACTAAGACGGTGATAACACATGTTTATAATAATAATTATATATCGATATTAAACAAAAGATAAAATACATAAGTTAGAAATAAAAATTAAATTCTTAATTTAGAACACATGGTCACCATAAAAGATCAAACGTGCGCTCACTTCGAGAGATAGATACGTACTGTCGGGTTTGTTGATGTTTGTTGTTAAGGACACCAAATGGTGTAAACCAATCAGCAACCACGAGTCTATTAATACATTTACATGCGTAAATACTATGCATTTTTTTTGTTTATGTATAGAATTGGCACTTTAAAAAAAATCAGACTTTACCTTTACTTTTTTTTTTAATGAACATAACAGCTTTAAGTTTTATTTAAAAATAGTTTAAAATTTAGGTACATATTAAAATAACAATGTAACTTTGTTTATTTCTACATATTTAACTTTTTTATTTCCATAAATAATAATAATGAACACTTCCTTGCACCTTGCGCAAGTTATTTTGTAAATAAACAATGTTATCTTGTTATTTTAATATTTTTAAAATTAATTTCCACAATGTAAACGCCTGAATACAACTATATTAAATGTGTAAATTTCACTCGCAGAAATTATAGTTAAAATATTTTTAATTTTACTTTTTCGGTGGCTAATTGCTGTATATTTTTAACGAAAATATTCTGAAATTCCATGTCATTTTCGCGCTATTTCAGAAAAAAGGTGCAATTTCACGTTATTCGCGAAAAAAGCGGAAAATTCGCAAATGAAATCGGACTTAACGCATTCGCGAATAATTCAGGTTTCTATCGATAGGCATTGAGGTGTCCTAGCGCCCTGCTTTGGATGATCAACCCCCCCCCCCCCCCCCACCCTGTGTCACATCGTATTTTCTTATTTGTTTCTTGAGAAATTTTATTTAAAAGAAGATACATTTTTTTTTATTAATTTTTTTTATGTAAAAAATGATTAAGTTCTTGTTTAACAAGTACATCTTCCTACGTTCCCTAAAATAAGCATAAATGCTTGTGCTATAAGTGAACGAAATCGGTCGAGGCAGGATTCGAACTCTCGACCACTGGATTACGAACCCAATGCGCTAACCGCTCTTCCATCGATCCATCTAAAAGAATAACATTGAAAAGAACAATTTTAAAAATCATTATTTATTAGGTACCTATATTTTAAAAACTTATATTACTGTTGCAAAAGATATGATATTTGAATGAAAGATAAGAAAAGAAAAATTGAAAAGAAATCATACAGATATGTCAATCATTTAATATCCCTCAATGTGGTGTGCGGGTGTGCAATACATTATAAAAAGAAAGCACGACTACGATAGATGTTATTTAACCTGTTGTATTTTCGAATTCCCAATGGAAAAGAGTGGAAACACTATTCTAAGCCGGTACCCAACAACTATTTTTTTATTAAATAAACTTAAAAAAAACATTAATACAAAATAATAGTACAAACCTCTTAAATGAAATCCTCTCCTTGAAATCCAACGATGCCTTTCGTTGCTCGTTCAATTTTAATTCAATTTACGAGATCATTTTTAAACAATTTAATTCAAGATTTAAGAAAGAAAAATATAATTGATTTCCGTTATAATTTTAAATTTAGTTAAATATTATTTGATATGTAATTTTCACAACGTTGATAATTGTATTAATTAATAAACTATGCTAACAGTTATTTAAATATCTATATTTTTAATATTTAATATGATATGTGTTTTGTATCACATATAATTAATTAATTGCCTCTGTTAACAGTGTATAATATATAATTTTAATAATATCTGTGCCTTATTTTTAAGAGTCCGTTCAAAAATATATTGTTTTTTTTTAAACAACTGATCTTCGGCCAATTTTCCAAAAACGTGGAATGATATTTTGGCTTAATAGTAGACGACTGTTTAAATTCTTTTTATTTTTAATAAAATAAACTTTCACATTTTTTAACAAGAGTAGAAATAAAATTAATACTTTTTTTAATTATTCATTTCTCCCCTTTCTTGACAAATTGACGAATGTTTTTATTGTCGATTTCTTTAAATAATTTCACTGATGATGATGCAATAATTTCAAATGAAAATTACAAGTGTGGGGCGGTTCTAATGTTTATAATTAACGGTAAGGATTTTTTTTAAGACTTTTTTCTCTTTCTGAATTGTTAATTATTAAAATAATATAATATTTGTGTCTAATGACAGCTGAAGAAACAGCAATCACCCCACCTCAATGAAGTTTTCTGCGATGGACTGTTTCTTGTCTTAAAGCCTAAGCCACACATGGGGGCTCCGATTTCCAGGCATCAAAAATCTCATATGGGTCTCCTTAATTTTTGAACTCTTGTTGCGATAACAACGGGGGGATCTGAAAACCAAAAACACATACATAATAAGATAAACTAATACTTATTATATGGAGGAAGTACCAACACCATTCATTAATAACTGAACCTCTAGTCCCAAATAGAAAGACAATTTCAACTAGAAAGAAAAACTACGTTATACTGTGCCAATTATGAAGACCTCATTTGGACAAAGACACTTATTGCCCCACGTATATATTATTTAATAAACTAGACAATAACACAAAGAAAACACCACATCACAATTCCTTTAAAATTCTTGCAAAAAATAGCTGATTTCTTCTGGCAGGCTCTATGCTGAGGGGATTGTCCACCCTTAACATCTGATTTGTTTATTTTACTTTTATTTCCTTTATTTCATTTCTCTTATTTAATCTAAAACTTTACTTCTTAATCTTTTGTAATATATTTTTTTAAGCTACTTTAATGTAACATTTGTGCACTTTATATATTATGTATCCTTTATGAGTAAATAATTTGTATACCTTATTTTGTAAAAGTAACAGCCCCAGAACAGGTCTTACGTAGTGGGGCGTTACTTACTTAACCTAAATATGTAAAAATGTTTGTATATTAACAATAAATAAATGAACCGTTATCCTAGAAGAATCTAGATAAAGATTTAAGTGGATTCGAGTACAGATTGTTGTGGATTTTAACAAAAATGCGGAAATTTACTAAGATCAGTCATTTTATCGACACATTCGATCGTCTTGGTGAGTTTATTTATAATTTGCTCTATTGTGGATATTTAAATGTAAATTTTAAGTTAAAATGATAGAGTGCTCTTACGTTATTATTATGCATGAGGGCCCTAAACTCAACTAGTTCAAAATATTATTTTGGGATTGAATTTACTATGATCAAAAAAATATGTAGGTACATTTAACTCCAGTATTAAGCTTTTATCTAAATATAAAAAAATGCAGTAAACCTTCAGCTAAGATTAAATTTCCAAACATTCACATTTGTACAGAAAAATCTTTGAACACATGATATGATATTTATTTTAATATATCTTAATTACTGACTAGAGCTCCCTTTAAAGAATAACCAGTGCAAAGAGTTCAATTTAAAATATATTTCAACAATATTAAGAGTGAAATACAATTAAACATTCGTAAAGATTTACCACAATTTATATAATTTGCATATAAATTAGTTAAAATCAGTTACTGTTCCTATAATATTAATCAATCCAACTGAATATATCTTAGAATTCGATGAATCTTTCGTTACTCCAAGCGAATTTAAAATTTCCACTGTATGCAACTTAATAATAGTAAATAAATTCCTTGTTATTTAATTGTAATATTTATTTGTAAAGGTTTTTCAATACTTCGCAATGTCTCTAATTTTATTTCATTCAGAAAAGTATTGAACTGTTATACCTACTTACTATTGAAAGATACCAACTTTCAAAGAAAACCATTGACCTACAAATAATCTCAACGGCAGTTTAATCAATCATAGTTTTATTTTGTCAAAAGTAATACGTCGTATTGCAAAATATATTTTCTATTTCCAAGTATTTATTTCAATTAAACATGAATACACTGATCCATTGATGATGTTAGGTTGTATGTTTATTTTTAGAAAGTGACAAAAAATATCGAAATTCCGTTACGTAACTTACACAACAAACGACGTAAAAATTGTGTTTTTGACTTACTCTTGTATCATTGGTGTGCCTCCTCTGCCGCCTTCCTCACAACATTTGTGTTTTTTTTTAACGATCTAATCGATAACCTATTTTTAATATCACTAATCAATCGTTTAATCAAACGCGCCGAATTATATTCAGGACATATCTCATTGTTTACACAGAAAATTCAACATGAATTTGGGATAGGATCGCTTAGTTTCAACTGTGGGGTTTTCCGGGCGACGCGTACAGGGATGACACAGGTCGGTTGCGTTTTTTTTTTCGATAAATCGTATATTTCGGCGTTGGACTGTTGTGGAATACGCGGCAGCTTTACACACCCGTTCTTCGTTTGTCGTTTGTTGGTTCTAGATGTGGTCCGTTGGTGGCGCTATCGATTGCACCTAGTGACGTCATGCGCTCCTCCTGAAGAGGCTCCTCCTGAAATTTCAGCGAGCGTGCGCATATCGCGAGAGGCCTCAACTGCCCGAACTGCGCCTGAGCGAGACGACTTGGACCCCATGGCCTACGACCCGAGGACGGGACCAGAATGCGAGGGAATTATTAATAAAACACTCCAACTATACAAAAGGGATTGTTTTGGAAATATTTAAAGCTATCAAATTTATAGCGCTAAGAAGAACGCTAAATTTTAAAAGTTGAATTTTGATTTAGATTTAAGTATTTATTATAATCAAAAATCTACTAATTAAAATTTGTTTGCATAAGATAAGAGAAGATCGTTACATTTATCTTGTCTTCTTAATAAGATATTTATTTTTACTTAAAGGACCACTTAAAGCTAACAAGTTTATTATACATCGTTATTCTATCAAATAAGAGCAAGCTACTACAAAACTGGTCAGCCAATTACTGGTTGGCTTACAAATTTATAAGAAAATGAAAATCAAAAAAGAATCTATACAAAAATGAAAAGATACAATAGAAACTAATAAAAGCAAAGAAAAATAGTGGAAGATATTAAGGGGGGGACTGCTGCCAACGTACCTATTTTTCAATTTGATATACCATCATTATTTCTTATCAAATCGTTTTGAAAACAAATAATTTAGATAGTTTGGGTATTAATAAACAAAAATATACCTTAACTTTTTGATAATGTTCTGTATAAATTCTTGTAGAAAAATAATGGCATACCCCAATTTTCAACGTTTATCATATATTTTTAATAAACTATAAGGCGTAGAGTAATATATTTTTTTTTAATTAAAGAAGACAAATATACCTGGAAAAATATGATATGACGTTGCATTAATGCTTCAGGTTTAGTAAATAAACCTAAAAAACATTTATTTTGCATTCAGCGCCATTGCGTAATAAAAGTATTTTTGGTTTATTTACTTAACCTGATGCGTTAATGCAACGTCATATCAAATTTTTCCAGGTATTTTATTCTTCTTAAATTTATAAAAAAAATTATTGCTCTATACCTTATACTTTTTTTAGAAATTTAATATAAATGTCTAAAATCGGGGTATGCTTATTATTTTCCTACAATAATATATACAGAACATAATCAAAAAGTTAATGTATATTTCTCTTTATTAATATCCAAACTAACAAATTTATTTTTTTCAAAATGATTCGTTTAGTAATAATGATGGTATATCAAATTGAAAAAATAGGTACGTTGGCAGAAGTCACCCTTTTAATATATTATATTATAATGTATGGTGATATTGTATATATTTACAATAGTGAAATTGTATATATAATGGTGATATTGTATATATAATAAAAAAATAATGGTCTTGTAAATTATATAATGTAATAAACTCCCATTTTTTAATATCCGAAGATTAAAAATTAAAAAAAAAAGTTGAGGACTCCTTTAAATTTTTCTTTGCATATTAAATTTGTAATCAATTTTTATAATAACTTTTATTCTCATAATAATAATTTTATTGAATTTATTAATTTTTCCTTAATTTTAATTAAGTCACAAAAAATCGTGGTTAGAATTGTATATTATTATGGCGCTCGGATATCTCTGCTTACCCTGTAAGCGAAATGGCGTGATTTAATCAGGTAAAAATATTTAAATATTATTGTTGCATCTGACTGAATATAATTCAAATTTTATAAACGCTCAGCCTGAAACGCATAGAAACACAAATTGTTCACGCTGTATGAAATACAAAATTGTTCAATTTTATCAAAATATCACATAAATCATACTACATTGTCATCGCCAATAAACAAATTCTGAAAGAATCAAAACTATAACCGGTCGGGATGTTAGATAAAAATCGATCGCAAAATTCCAGTACAGGTGAGGATAAAGGG
Source organism: Molanna angustata (assembly GCA_963576475.1). NCBI lineage: Eukaryota > Metazoa > Arthropoda > Insecta > Trichoptera > Molannidae > Molanna > Molanna angustata. The sequence continues at coordinate 1,032,656 of OY754976.1, read as the reverse complement.
TGTAAAATCGGCCTTCATGGCTCAGTTGGTTAGGTGTCTGACTGCTGATCCAAAGGTCCCGGGTTCGATTCCCGGTGGAGACACAGTTTTTAATTGTGTTTTCAGTCTGGATCTGTGAGACGATTAATATCGTAAGTCTCCAGAATGTGGCAACTTGTTATTGGGTGCGTGTTAAATCAATATTTGACATAGTACCTGTTAGTTGCCCGAGAAGTAAAATAAAGAAATAAAGAAAATATAATATTGGTACAAATAGTTTGATACATTTGGATAGGTGCTTGTAGAGCGGTTAGGGGGCTGGATTACTAATCCAGCCACCACCACATCTCGAACAAATCATGATTTATTCGAGATGAAGCCCATTTATATTTTAAACATAAAAAAAACTTAGAACATTTTGAATGTTATACACAAACACATCACGAAAAAACACATAGAATACATTCTCGATATGATACTATTTGTGAATTCGATGTTAAAAATATGCTTATAAATTGCCAAATCATCCTCTCTCATACTCTTCACCATTCTATACAAAGTTACATAGTATTTACATCAAAAACAAGACATATAAATACAAACAAATTAATAAACTAAGAGTTATTTATAAGAACTTTAGACTATATTTCTTCATTAATTTGAATAACTTCAAAAAAAGAGTATTATATTCCCTTTTTACTTTTTACATTTTTGCTTTTATATGATTGTAAGTTGAAGGTTTTCCAGTCAACCAACTGACATTTACGTTTCGACCAGAGAATTTTCTTACGAAAAAATGTTTTTTTTTATTCCTCTATAATCCCCGAACAGCGTCAGGTTTAAATCATTAATTTAAGATGAAGTAGCAAATCCATCCAGAGAAATCGATGGCAATATGTATAGGATAGCGATATAATTGTATAGTCTCAATGAACCCTTTGACCTTTACGAGTCTCAAGGTGAGTGGGGGAGCTTTTGAATGGGGTATCTATTGCACTACTTATGGAAACAACATCCCTTTCACACCCACATATTCTCACATATGTTACTCTGCGCTATACTCTCTTGTTTATCAAGATGTTCCATATATTTTATGCAACTCAACACACATATCAAAGAGAAAGAAAATTGATGCCTTTGTTAGATGCGTTGAGAGAAAGAAAGCAAAATGAAGATATACAAGACCTTCGTAAGGCCAATAATGACATACGGCATCGAAACCAGAGCCGACACCACGAGAACAAAGAGTCTCTTGCGAACCACCGAGATGTTTAACCATCCGAGATAGAGTACGAAACTCCGGTAGAAAGTAGATGAAACAGAAGACGTTACTGGAGAGATCACGTCGAAAGAGCGGATTCAGTGAGAGTGGTGAAAATAGCGGCAGATGAGATACCGTCAACCAGCAGACCCCCTGGACGACCGCCAAAGAGATGGAAGGACAGCTGGACTTCCGCGTCCCAGGAGTGAATCCGAGAATAAACAGTACCCAATACTAGAACAAGCAGAAGAAGAAGAGTTAGATGCGTTGTTGACGGAGAATCTTGAGAATACCATGGACATTTACGAGAATCATCTATGACATCAGTGTGTCCATATTAACTGAACTACAGGATGAAGATGGTCTGGCGTCAATCTTTTGACAGCGTATCCGTCAATAATTTGGACAAATTGCCAGAAGGTGTCCTCACTGCCTCGAGAAGTTCCTCTTTATTAGAAGAGTGCTTGGGAAGATCCAGAGGTCGCATAGCTGCCTGATGAAGTTATTTTGTCGAGTCCGCTACAAAATCATAATTTACCGATGCTGAAGGCAGACCACGTCCCATGGTTAAAATATTAACCAAAAATCGAAAAATAGCCTTATAAGGGAACAGTTAGTTTTGAAATCGGTCGCATAATTTCAAGAAATAAAGCTGATAAGCTATCGAGAGACCAGTTATTCTAATTATTTGGTCACTCCACCGAATAGATCTTCATTTGAAGTACGTTCAGCAAGACTGATATAACTTTGTCAAACTCGCTTTCCATTTTCAAGAAAGACTAAAGCAGGGTCTAAAAGACTCTCCGAAAATACCTGATCCCTCTCCTTTTCCTTCCTTCCCTTTGCAAAGTTATATTTACTAAAGAAGGAATATTTATCCCTAAACACCTGATCTCGATTTCCTCTTCTTGTTCCTTCCCAATCCTATTTTTTGCTATGATGTTTTTTATCTTTTTTATTTATCTTGGTGTTATGTATACTTTCTTTGTTCTTTTGTAGCTTTCATTTTTTGATGATGTAGGTACATGTATAATTCTGTCACTCTGCAATCTGGTTGGTTGGAATAAATTGCCTAATGGCAATAAGCTCGCCAATGTGTATTATATTATAAAAATGACTTTATTTCCTTGCTACACTTGAGGTTGGTGCACTGACAAAAACGTTTTGATTCAAAAACAAAAATTCTCTTGAAAGAATTTTTATTTTTCTAACTTTACTCTGATTTTTAATTTAGTTTTTCTTTTCCATTTTTCACTCAGTGTAGGAAGGTATATAAATACAAAATATGCGGTGTATGATGTAATTACTTAAAATGTATTGAAGTGTGTGTAATTATTTCCATCTCGTTGATCATCTAACGCTATCTATAGACGTTCAAAGTTACATATTTACACCCACATATCATATTTACATTATACTAGTTGCATGTAACACATGAGATCCAACTGTCGATAGCGATAGTATGTATAGTTGAAGAATAAGTACCAAACTATAATCCCATAAATACAAATTATTTAATATTTTAAGATATTTGATTTTCTATACAACACATGTACCTACATATGTACATATGTATGTCAAGATAGGATAGAATGGAGGTCAGTCCTTTGATCCTACCCAGAATATGAAAACAGAATGATGGTATGTATGTATGTTTGGAGATTAGTATCAAACAATTAAGTCTTCTTAGATATTGTGTGTAGGCGATTGCCATACAAATTGTATGAAGCAATGTCGTCACTAAATTCAATTTTTATAAAATTTATTAAAAAAAAATTGAGATGTGCTATCTCAATGTTAATATTTTTTATATAAAATTAAATTGTCTAGTTGGGGTGTTTCGGCTTTTTTTGATATTTTTAAAAAATCTGGAAATATAGTCAGTTAAACTCATAAATTTATCATAAAAAAAATATTTTTCTTAATAAAAAATGTTTGAGAAACCCTGGATTTTTTTAAAAAAAACTTATTTGAGATTTTGTATTTGTCTATGTTTATAACAAATTTCAGCTTTCTAGCTTTTATGGTTTCTGAGATATATGGAAAAATAAACCAAAATTTCAAAAGTTGATGACCCCTGACTGAAACAAAAATTCACACTTCTGAGTATAAAAGTTTTGTAGGCCTATAACTGTTTATATATTCTGAAAATTTGGGCTCTGTCGAATCAAAAGTTATAAGGGGGGGACGGACACACACACACACACACACACACACACACACATACACACACACACACAAAACTCACATAAAATGTTCTACTCCGAATTCTGAGTAAATCCATGTAAGGGAACATATATGCTGCGAGGCCTCTACTTCGTGTTATTAGCATGCAAAAAGTCCACTACACTATACAAAATTTTCCTTTGTACACGCATCTTGGCTTAATATGTCAAGATAGGATACAATAAAAAAAAACAAAAGTTTTTTTAAAAATCGTATGTTTCTATTGTTTATATATTATGTTCTAAGACTATAATATCTGTTTTGCTTGTTTTGATACTATATTGTTATTATTATTTTTTTTTTCATGTTCTTTGATGTCTTCTATTGTGGTAGTGTGTTTTCATTTTTTTTTACTTTGTGTTTTATTGTTATTGATAGATACGTGTCTTTTTTGTGTGTTCATTTAGTCATCCGATGTTGATTTGTTCATTTTTATTGTTTGTTTTTATTTTCGTTTGTACTAGATGTAAGAAATTGTATTTTTTTTACATCTAAATAAAATATATACAATACAATACAATAATGTCGATTCATTAAGAGAATTGAATTCTCATGAACGAATCGACAGTTGGATAATAGCTATTGTATATGTTATATATGTAGGTAGATACTTTATCAGTGATTCACAAAGAAGGTATGACACCTTGGGGACACCTTAGGACACTTTAAAACAATACGTATCAGATGGACCTTGATATTAGCATATTAAAAATAAAATGAACATGTTAAAACATACACTAAATAATGATTCATCTTCATACATACTCGTATATTATCAAAAATAATATTTAAAACAATACACTATCAATAACAAAGCTATCACTTCCGGTACAAGAGCCATAGACGGGTTTATCTTTTTTACGGGTATATCTTTTGAGGTATATGTACAGTAAAATGCGGAACAGAAGTATCAATTATATCTTTATATGTATAATTCTTCTGTGTATGTCACTGAACTCCTTATCAACTGGATCGATTTGATGTTTTTTTAAATTATTTCTTAAAAAAATGTATAGATCGTAATGACGTATCATCACACATAAGTTCTTGAATTTGTATTGCTGATTGTAATGAGTTTTAATTTCAGTAGATTGAATGGGAATTTCAAGTGAAAAACAGACAATTTTTATATGTAGGTACATTACCACACTTAAAAAAACTCACGAAAACACTGATTATTTTTTTATTTATTTATTTACAATTCAAAATCATAAATTTCCACTTTTATAATGCTATGAAGATTAGTGGTAGAGGAATAGGTACTTATATTTGTTGGTGCATGTGCTTTATCGGTCGATAACATTATTTTCATATTTCTGATTATCAAATTTATACCAACTTAACAATGTACATGTATGTTTAAACTAGTTGCATTTATCACATGAGATCCAAATGTCGATGGGGATAGTATGCATAATTGAAGAATACGTACCAAACTAAAAACACTTGAACACAAATTAATAAATATTTTAAGATATTTTGTTTTAGATAAGATAGTATGGAGGTCAGTCCTTTATTCATACCCAAAATATGAAAACAGTATAATGTATTTTTGTATGTTTAGGGCGTTTCGGCATTTATCATAAAAATTTATCATAAAAAAATGTTTTTCGTGATAAAAAAATGTCTAAGGAACTCTGGAAAATTAAAAAAAACAAATTTGAGATTTTGTATTTGTCTATATTCCAAATGTCGATTCTTTCGAGAGAATTTAATTCTCTTAATGAATCGACAGTATTAAGCCAAAAAGCCTGTATAAAGGAACATTTTGTATGGTGTAGTGGACTTTTTGCATGTCAAAAACACCAACTTTGAATTCTATATATATGGATGAATTCAGAATTTGAAGCAGAACATATTTTGTGTTTTGTATTAGTATATATTTATACAAATTTTCAACGTTCTAGCTTTTATGGTTTTTGATATATATGGAAAAATAAAGTTAAAATTCGAAAGTTGATAACCCCTGACTGAAACAAAAATTCAAAATTCTGAGTATCATGTTTTTGCAAGCCTATAACTATCTTTATATTCTGAAATTTGGAGCTCTGTAAATTGAGCGGATCAAAAGGGGGGGGGACATACAGACACACACACACACACACACATAGACACACAGTTTTGTGTTTTGTTTTCTATATAAAAGATGGGGTATCTCTGATATATTTATTATATAATTAGAGACACTTAGTAGAATTGGACTAGGTTTGGCAGCCTTCGGTAAACTCGGTCACATCCTGAAAAACAAAGACGTTCCGATGAATTTTATAAAAAAGGTCTTTGAAACATGTTTCCTCCCAGTGCTAACATATGGATTGATTGGAAACAATGACACTAACTGCCAACACAATATACAAACTAAAATGTACGCAACGAGCTATGCTATTGAAACATGTATCCTCCCAGTGCTAAAATATGAATTGATTGGAAACAATGACACTAACTGCCAACACAATATACAAACTAAAATGTACGCAACGAGCTATGCTATTGAAACATGTATCCTCCCAGTGCTAACATATGGATTGATTGGAAACAATGACACTAACTGCCAACACAATATACAAACTAAAATGTACGCAACGAGCTATGCTATTGAAACATGTATCCTCCCAGTGCTAACATATGAATTGATTGGAAACAATGACACTAACTGCCAACACAATATACAAACTAAAATGTACGCAACGAGCTATGCTATTGAAACATGTATCCTCCCAGTGCTAACATATGGATTGATTGGAAACAATGACACTAACTGCCAACACAATATACAAACTAAAATGTACGCAACGAGCTATGCTATTGAGACATGTATCCTCCCAGTGCTAACATATTTTTTATTTTATTTTATTTATTTATTTTTATTTTTCATTTGTTTGGAAACTTAACAGCTATACATTTATAATACTTAATTTCAAATGAGAATACAAAATAAATAGCCAATTATAAAGTTTCACATATTTAAATTATTATACATTATTAATGTTGGGTAGTCATTGTAAGATGGTGAGTGTATGTGGGGGAAAGGGAAGGGTAATGGATATAGGAAAACGTTGATAAGGAAGGGATGAATGTTTAAGGAAAGTAGGTTTGATTTTTAACCAGTAATATTACCAATAACCGCGCATAATTGGCGTTTCATCGATGTCTGTGTGGAGTTAAATATATCAGGTTGGGGGTCAAGACTATTGTAATAATTTAAGCATCTGTTGAAATAATTATTCTGTGCGTAATTTGTTCTGCAGTATAGTGTATAGAAAAGGTGATTTTGGCGTGTTGTTTTCATGGGGCAGTTGAAAGAAATTTTTTGGAGTAGGTAAGAGCCGTCTACAAGGTTATTAAGTATTTTATAAAGCAGATAGACATCGGATATCTTTCTTCTTTTTTCAAGTGATATAAACCCATGTAATTTTAAAGATTGGTCATAATCATGGCGGTAAATTTTTTTTCTAAAATTAAGCGTTTTAACAAACCTTCTCTGAATCCTCTCAATTCTCAATATGGATTGGAAACAATGACACTAACTGCCAACACAATATACAAACTAAAATGTATGCAACGAGCTATGCTATTGAAACATGTATCCTCCCAGTGCTAACATATGGATTGATTGGAAACAATGACACTAACTGCCAACACAATATACAAACTAAAATGTACGCAACGAGCTATGCTATTGAAACATGTATCCTCCCAGTGCTAACATATGGATTGATTGGAAACAATGACACTAACTGCCAACACAATATACAAACTAAAATGTACGCAACGAGCTATGCTATTGAAACATGTATCCTCCCAGTGCTAACATATGGATTGATTGGAAACAATGACACTAACTGCCAACACAATATACAAACTAAAATGTACGCAACGAGCTATGCTATTGAAACATGTATCCTCCCAGTGCTAACATATGGATTGATTGGAAACAATGACACTAACTGCCAACACAATATACAAACTAAAATGTACGCAACGAGCTATGCTATTGAAACATGTATCCTCCCAGTGCTAACATATGGATTGATTGGAAACAATGACACTAACTGCCAACACAATATACAAACTAAAATGTACGCAACGAGCTATGCTATTGAAACATGTATCCTCCCAGTGCTAACATATGGATTGATTGGAAACAATGACACTAACTGCCAACACAATATACAAACTAAAATGTACGCAACGAGCTATGCTATTGAAACATGTATCCTCCCAGTGCTAACATATGGATTGATTGGAAACAATGACACTAACTGCCAACACAATATACAAACTAATATGTACGCAACGAGCTATGCTATTGAAACATGTATCCTCCCAGTGCTAACATATGGATTGATTGGAAACAATGACACTAACTGCCAACACAATATACAAACTAAAATGTACGCAACGAGCTATGCTATTGAAACATGTATCCTCCCAGTGCTAACATATGGATTGATTGGAAACAATGACACTAACTGCCAACACAATATACAAACTAAAATGTACGCAACGAGCTATGCTATTGAAACATGTATCCTCCCAGTGCTAACATATGGATTGATTGGAAACAATGACACTAACTGCCAACACAATATACAAACTAAAATGTACGCAACGAGCTATGCTATTGAAACATGTATCCTCCCAGTGCTAACATATGAATTGATTGGAAACAATGACACTAACTGCCAACACAATATACAAACTAAAATGTACGCAACGAGCTATGCTATTGAAACATGTATCCTCCCAGTGCTTACATATGGATTGGAAACAATGACACTTACCATGAAATTTTGTTTAATCTGTAAAGTTCTTTATGACAAAAACTACAAAAAGTTTCTCAAGATGGCGCTGCATACATTAACTGTGCCAACACAATATACAAATGTTAGGAGTGAGCCTCCGTTATAAAATAAGAAATGAAGAAATCAAACGTCAAACAAAAGTCGTTGACATAGCAGACCGTGTTACAAAGTTGAAATGGCAGTGGGCAGGGCATATTGCAAGACAGGGTACCGAGAGGTGGACATCCAGAATACTAAAATGGAAACCGTGGGAAAATAAAAGACCGGTAGGGCGACCACTAAAAAGATGGGTCGACGATATTATTCCGGTTGGGGGGAGGGCTTGGCTGAGGGAAGCACAAGATAGAGAGAGATAGAGTTCATTGGAGGTGGCCTACATCCAGCAGTGGAGAGATGGCTGACAAAGAAGAAGAAGAAGATATAAAACATGTAGATATACATACATGTCAGGATAAGATAGTATGGAGGTCAGTCTGTTTTTCCTACGCACAATATGAAAACATCATGATGTATGTTTGTAGTTCTAACTATATTGTGTAGTGTTTACTGCTTTACAAATTGTATGAAACGATGTCGTCACTAAATTCAATTTTTATAACTAGTTGCATGTAACACATGAGATCCAACTGTCGATAGCGATAGTATGTATAGTTGAAGAATATGTACCAAACTATAATCCCATAAATACAAATTATTGAATATTTTCAGATATTTTGTTTTCTATACAACATATGTAGGTATGTATGTCAAGATAGGATAGTATGGAGGAAGTTCCTTTTTTCCTACCCAGAATATGAAAATATCATGATGGTATGTATGTTAGGAGATGAAGTATCAAACTATTAAGTCTTCTTACATATTGTGTATAGGCGACTGCCATACAAAATGTATGAAGCGATGTCGTCACTAAATTCAATTTTTAAAAAAATTGTTAAAAAAAAATTGAGATCTTCTACTACAATGTTAATATTTTTTTATAGAAAATTAAATTATCCAGTTGGGGTGTTTCGGCTTTTTGCGATAATTGTATAAGTTTTGGAAATATAGGCAGTTAAACTCATAAATTAATCATAAAAAAAATATTTTTCTTAATAAAAAATGTTTGAAAAACCCTGGAATATTTTTGAAAAAATAAATTTTGGATTTTTTATTTTTCTATGTTTGTACCAATTTTCAGCGTTCTAGCTTTTATGGTTTCTGAGATATATGGAAAAATAAAATAAAAATTCAAAAGTTGATAACCCCTGACTGAAACAAAAATTCAAAATTCCGAGTATAAAAGTTTTATAGGCCTGTAACTGTTTATATATTCTGAAATTTTGGGCTCTGTAAATTGAGCGGATCAAAAGTTATAAGGGGGGGGGGGATACACACACAGACAAACAGACACACAGACACACAGACACACACACACACACACACACACACACACACACACACACACACACACACACACACACACACACACACACAGACACACGAAATGTTCTACTCCGAATTCTGAGTAAATCCGTGTATGGAACATATATGCTGCGAAGCCTCTAAGTTGGTGTTTTTTGACTGCAAAGTTGGAAAAGCCGTGAAAAA